>CM021106.1:422948415-423033524 GCA_007115665.2 Sequoiadendron giganteum
AAATTTCACGTGTAGGCATTCTGAAACTGCTTGATTGTGGTGGAACTGACAGAATTCCAAAATCTCAATAAAATAGTCCCAAATTGAATACTTACTAAGAATAGTAAGTTGCCGGAATACAGTGAAAATTTAGGGGGACTCTGCTGGAAGTCTTCTGACTGTTGCACTAAGCTTAGATTTCAATTTTATGACTCGGTTTGACCTTAAATAAGCCTGAAGGTTGAAAACACTAATTACACAGACTTAACCAATACTTTAACCTGGGTCAAACGACAGGACATCCCCGGAAGGACTAGAGACCAGAGAGAGAGCGAACCAAAGCCAAAAGACCAGAATGGAGCAAAATTTAGGGGGTCCCCATCTTGATGGGGTGATGTGTGAAAAAGGTCACAACACTAATGATACAAAAAGATGGACAAATGGAGCTATGCATAGTGGCCCAAAGAGTCAACCATCACTAGTGTTTTTAGAGCTGGCAACCACAGAGGCATCAATTTAGAGAGGAAAAACATTCCGATGGAAAGTTTCTGTGGCATTTTTGAGAAGGAAGTGAAGAGAATTGAAAAAGTTGGAAGCCCAAAGAAAAATCTTCTCGCCAATATCCTTTCAATGAAGCTCCAAAGTAGGCAAGGAAACCAAAGGGGAAATAAAAGAGAAGGCCTTCTCTCATGGACTTAAGAGAAAGGAGCATAGAGAGTTTTGAATGGCTCCTTTTAGAAATATACCACCTAAATCAGCAACTCCCTAGCCAACATCATAGACTGCTTACAACTTTTCTAATGCTTGGGGAGAGAAAATAAAAGGTTGCAAATACTTCTCAGCCAGAAAGTTCACCAAACCAACATCATTCAAAATATCCATAGCATTGGAAAGGAAGGAGGAGGCGATGCTAGTGAACAACACGGATTTGAAGTGGATAGACAACAAACTCTTCCCCATGACCACTTGAACTTCCTCCATAGGATCACATAACAAGATAAACACACGACTAAGTTTTTGTTTATCGAATGGTAGAGAATTTGAGTTCTTGTAGAAACACTGAGGCAATGACACTTGCCTGTGTAATATGTTGGGCTTTTTTTTTTGGTTTGTTGATAATTGTTCGGTAAAATGCCAATATGCAGAAATAATGCTATTCATGTACTTGCAGAAGAATATGGTGCAGGAGCACCTACACCTCATCCTCCTTTTTTTGATAATTTGATGGAAATAGATGGTGAATAGGTTAGAATGGATCTTTTGAGTGTTTTTAATCTTCAATAAGGTCTGATAAGACCATTGGATAGGTTCTAGGTTGAGTTTTTGAGTCTTGGAGTCAAAATGTGAAATATTGCAATCTTGCACTAAATGTAGTCATGTAGCCTTTTGAAGGCAAATCTTTGAATTTGGTTGTAAATGTGCAAGAATGAGATCTAAGAGGTTGTAATAGGGTGAATTAAAGGGGTGTGAGTGATTTAGGAGTCCTTAGGTGTCAAAATTAAAAGTTGCAAGGTTTATGTAATATGGTCATATGTAATTTGTTTTAAAATGCAACTTAAGGAAGATTAGGAGGTCTTAATGATTCAAAATCAGTTATAAGCATGGGGGAGGTTGGTTTTGAGTGGAAAAGGTATAATAACCTCTTTTTGGGTCAAAACAAAGGGGGTTGAAGACAAAATTTGAGAATTCTAATAAAGAGCAACATTGATTTTCCAGAAAATTACTGGTTTTTCTTTACTTTTTGTGGTGGTACGGATTTTTACGGACTCTAAATGATCTGAAACTTTTTGGAAGTTGTGCTCCTATGAGTTAGCTTTAATCTACATCAAATTTGAGGTTCTAACTCCTTGTTTTGTGAAAGTTATTCAATTTTTACTGCTGCTACCTTCTTTCGCAGTGTTCTTGGATTGAAGGGTTTCATGATGTAATTCGACCCATTCCACTTTTTGTGCCTATTGTAACTTGTGGAATGGTTCCTCTAACTTGTAAAATACATGCCTAACCTGTTTATAATGTTTTGGAGTCAAGGTTGGGTGTTTGGGATGATGTTCTAGGACTGTAGCGAGGTATTTTCATGGTGAAAATGAGGGTTTCAAGTGGTATTTTGAAAAAATGTTAAAGGATTGGCCTATGTAATGAAATTTTTACCATGTGCAGGGTAATTTGAAGATGTCTGATGCTTTGGGGTGGTCTGATAAGGCCTGGGTATATGAGTTTCTATAAACCCATCCTTTTTGCACTGAAAATGAGGGTTTTTTTTGTATTGGAGATTTAATTGTGCATGTGGGGTCTTGAAACCTTGATAATATTTGGTTTTGGAACCTAATACAAGACTGTTTTGAGGTTTGGAGGTCTGGTTATTAGTTTTGAGGCAGGTCTCTTTGGAAAAGTGGCCTAATTGGAGGCCTAAAACTGTGAACAGTTCAAATTTGAAGCTTGTGGTCCAAAAGAGTTGTACTTGGTTCTCTGATATGTTAAAATAAATCTCAAATGGGTACTTGAATCCATGTTTTATTTTTCAGGTGTTTTGGAAAGAACTGGTAAAACGTCACAAAAATCGGTTTCCTAGTGCTACAGGGACAGCTAGTTGCAAACAATGAGTTTTGAAGGTTTTTGTTGAATCTGACTTTGAGATTGAATTCAAATGACTCAATTGTCATCATATGCATGTTGAGGAGATTTTTCAGGGTTTTGGTGGAGTTTTTTAGTTGTTTTGCAAAAATTGAAGGTTGAGCCCTTTGAGGGTGAGTTGATGTCTACAAAATTGATTACATAGTGAAGATGAGTGCTTGGTTTAGAATTGAAGTTTCTATTCTTGTGAGTGATTTCCACCTTGGCTCTGCATCAGAATATGACAATTGATTAATGTTTCAACAACTAATAACACTTCCACAACATTTTAATATGAATGATAGATAATTATTCAAACATTCAATTCTAAATTGGATGCGATTCCTGCCAATTTAATAGTTGGAAACAATTGGTCTTTAAATATATTATCATCAAAAGAATTTGAATATTTTTTTTTAACTTGATAATCACATGCTATATTCTTGGCAACCGATAGTAGCTGCAAATACTCCCAAATTATTCCCAAAATAGCTGGAGTTTCCTTATTCCTTCCCAAAAGGGGTTTGTGCTACTTGTAGACTTTTTTATACCTTAAATCTGAAGTCAAGGTGTCAATGGTTACACTGCCATGCTTCCATATCACCTCCATGACTTCCAAAGATTTCTATGGCTACCTTCTAAAATTTATGGCTTCATATACTAGCGGCTAGGAGTATGGAGGGCCCATGACTCATTAATATCTGCACTCACCCTTTTTTTTTTTCTCCCTATGATTTCCTTCTTGGGCCTTCGAATGCTTTAACTTGGTCTTTGACTTTTTCTTTATTTCTTCTGGCATCCAATCATCACTTGGTGTGGCGTCTAGTCAGGAGATCATTAACTTATGAATTACAGTGTTCATTTGCCTTGAAATGGGATGATTGGGCATTGATTAGGGTCCTACGATTGTCTTAAAATTCCGCCATTCCCTTTCTTTTTCTGTTTTTGTTTTGATTATTCAACTGGACTTTGATCTTGCAAGAATCACCTACTCTTTTTCTCTTTTAATATATATTACAATTTTCCTTAAAAAAAACAATATTTAACCAAATTGAGGTGGCTACTTTATCTCTGTTGTGTAAGTTCACTCCACCCATATTGGGGCTTCCTCCATAGAAACCTATTCAAAATTGCTTGCAAATAATTAATGGAAATAAATTTCTATCCACTCATGAGGCATGGCACACAAATGAGAAAATATTAATTTAATACTTGTCACAAATTTCCTCAATCTTTAATCATTACAAGCACTTGTGAATCCTGTATGAATCCACTCAATCAACTAGATGGGTTTTCATCTACGAAACTGATTGCCAAAAGAGTTTTCGTCCTTCGGTTGAAGAATGAACCAAGTTCAATCTCTCCAAACTAGGCCTTGTAAAATAAAAATGCCTAAAATGCGTTTTCCTCATTCACTTCTTTATATACCTTTTTCCGAAAATTAAAATTATTTTTCATAACCTTTTAACTTCTCGCTAAAGTGACCTTTTAATTTAACTTTATTTTTGGGTCTAGAAATAAGTTACTTTTATTTCTTCATGTAACAATTCCCTTTTTCAAATAATTAAATATAAGTTGTCTTCTAATTTTCCACTTTATGACAACTTAAATATTTAATCATTTAATAATTTAATTATTTTTCGCAATTCGCACAATTGCCAAAGTTACAGAAAATAATAATAGCCAAAAATATGAATTCTAATCACACCACCAATACCTTAAGTGCATAATATATTTATCTATATGAAAATTGGTGTTCTCTCAAGATAATAGACTTCTCAAAGAAGTGTGGAGTACTCCTAGAATGTCGAATCTGCACACAGAAAGTACCATTGTATTCATCTTGTCTCCAAGAACTCTGCTGTAATGTCCTCTTCTCAAGCACAATCTGATCATGGACAATTAGCCTATTTTCCAAGTTTTCCCGTTGGCTAATTTGTAAAGGAGAACTCCAAATTTTTTGGAGAGCACATATTCAATTTATCAGAGTTGTTATTCATGGCATTGAACGTTGGTGATGTGGATCCCTTTGGTGCTTTCATAATTGATTTTCGACCTTTTGGGAGCTCTTCAAACTTCTTGGAGGAGTAGGCTATTTTTAGTAAGTCACCTAGTTGCCTTTGGTCATCATCCTAAGTCTTCAGTATCATGTTGGTATGATCAAAATTTGTTTTTTATGTCATTTGGATAACATTCCACAACTTGGGTAAATTATTAAGTTAACAAATAATTATTCACATAAGTTGTCTAATGTGGAAAATATTGAAACGACAACTTAGTGTAATAATTCATTTAAAAGGAAGCCCACATGAGTAGCAGAGTTGGCTTGAGTCTTGGGTTTGACTCCGAAGCCCGAACTCACCCGATGGGAGTGGCTTGCGGACGGCTGCTTTCATCCTTAGAGGACTAGTCTTGCCTCAGCTCGCCCCTGTCTGAACCCAACTTGGCATAAAATAAGCCTAAGGTTGGGCACCGGGCTGGGTCACGGGGATACCTTTGAGTTACCAAAAATAAAAATAAATAATAATTCATTTAAAAGGTGTTTAGAGTGTGCTTCAAGTTGGATGTCTAGGGAAAGGGGCCTATTTATACATGATAAATTATTATTATTTTTCAAAAAGGGTTTTGTAGAGGAAAACTGATTTATTATTTTAAAATTACGGTTATTTCCCTCAGAAAAAGTTATAAAAGGAGGATGAGGGCTCATTTACAAGGTTAGCCATGAAATGTTATTTTCTTTTGCTGCTGGAAGAACCTGAGCTCTTCCATAATTTCTTGAGGATGAAAACCCTCTTGGAATTGTTGGTATCAGACATAGTTGAAAAACTCGGAGTCGGCAATAACTCGGTAGGCCCAAAATTTTTGAAAACTCGGGACTCGGCAAAAACTCTGGGAAAAACTCGGCAATAACTCGGCAAATTTATCGAACATATGAAAATACACAATTTTTGAAAATATTCTTCAAAAACACACATATAAATTGAATTTGTAGAACATATTAGTGATTTCATCATATATAAATCGAAATTAGAGTTTAATACATATCATTGTATGATGTATCAATCATCAATTAGAGTTTAATACCTAAGTTACTGGTTCGGGTTCGGGGACGGGTGCGGGTACGAGAACCCGATACATGGGTACGTGAAATTTTTTTTTAGGGGTTTGGGTACGTATGGGTACGTGTGTATATATATATACAAAAAAATAAGAGAAATATATAGAATTGTAAAACTAAATCATTTCATGTATGATGCTTGATCATTGATCAATGCCAAATGCCAAAGATAAGTATTAAATGCCAATTGATAGTTGTATTTGATTGATTTGAAAGCAAATTGGGTACAAAATGGCATCCTCATGTGGAATGCGCTGATGTTGATATTCTTAAACAAAATGAAAATAGAAAATTGTTTTTGTAAAATTGAAAGTAAATACTACATTAATATATTTTACAAATTTACATCTTCCTCTTTCCCATGAAAATGAGGTGCGCTATGGAGTTTTGTATGGTTTCGGAAGCCTTAAATGTGATATTATAGATGAAGACTTGTAGGAAAACTATGGAAACTTAGACTTTGAGAGTACCTAGAAAATCAATTAAATTCAATGGGAGTTTGAGGGCAATGTCTCCAAGCGGGGTCCGGGGGCAGCGCCCCTGGCGCGCTCCTTGTCGCGGTACAAAGCGGGGTTGAGGGGCAGCGCCCCCGCCGCTAGCACCAATTTAAGGCTTCTGAAACCATACAAAACTCCATGGCGCACCTCATTTTCATGATTTTTTGAGTGGCAAAAAAAATGCTGACAAAGCCCAATTTAAGACCTTCAACACCTTACAATTAGATATAAACCAAAATTAGAGTTTAATACATATCAAATTAAAAGGCTTAAGTAATATATTATAAATTTAAAGACTTAAGTAATAAATATATTTAAATTTAAGACTTTTAAATATATTTAATATTTATTACTTACTATTATATTTATAAGTATAATATTATAAATTTAATAATATTATATTATAACTTTTAAATTAATAAATAAATTTAAAAGCTTTTTATTTGATAAGTAATAAATATAACATATTTAATTTATATAATATTATAAACTGTAACAATAAAGTAATAAATATAACATATTTAATTTATGCATAATATAATATTATAAACTTCAATAATAAATAAATAATATATTAAAAGGCTTCAGATTTGGATTTAATTAATTATAAAATAAGTTAAATATTAAAAGGATTAAGATTGAAACGAAGAAAACATATTATCAAATTTAAATTCATATTTCATATCATTTAAAAACATATTAAAATTTAATGAAGTATGAAGTGAATGTCAATGAACAATATCAAACAATACCCGTGAACACTTGCAGCGAATCGATTCAATCATGAAAAAAAACCTGGAAATCCTATGCAAATCTCGTGCGAGGAGAATAAGAGAGAAAATTTGATAAAAACTTCTAGAAATCATGTGCGCCGTTTTGCCCTGCTTTGTCGCGTTTTCCTTTTTCGCGTTTTGCCCTAGTTGCATCTCGTGAGGGTTCGAATGCAGAACGAATGCAATAAAAAACGTTTGATTGCTTTCTGGAAAATTCATCTCCGCCCCTAACGATTTTTCTTGCTAAAACTCGCGATTTATTGCGAGTAAACAGATTTAAATCGCTGCGATTTAATAAAAAAACCGGCTGCGAGTTATACTGCAATTAACTCGCAGCCTGTTTAGCCGCGCGGGTACTCACGATTTGTGCGAGTTATTCGCGTGTTTTTCAACTATGGTATCAGGGATGAAAACCCCCTAGCTGGTTAGAGTGGTTTCATACAAAGATCAGTGGTGAGTTGCAGAGTAAAGATTCAGTTTTTGGGTTGCAACCATGGAAGATTTTGATGTGTTTTGAGTTGCATAATTAAGTGTGCTTACTAATAAGTTTGAGTTTTGAAGAGTATATCTTGGGTGATACTAGAGGATTCAGTGCTAGCTGCCCCTTCCAAGCTGGCTATACCTCTTCATGCCAAGTTGTACAGCCTCTGTTGCAGGTATAAGGGTGGTTTAATATTATATTATCTGCTGTTTTCATGTGATGTTTGCGTCCCTACTAGCCATACACTTGGAAAAGGGCTGGAAGACTTGTGAGGAGCTGGCCGTACATCCTAGGTATAGGCCGTACCCCTATTATTTAGGTGTTGGAACTAGAATTTGAAACGCTGCTGATTGAGGACACTTTTCATATCATTTGGTGGCGCCTTGGTCTTATCTGTCACTTCCAAGTCATTTCAAACCTTGCTTCTCTTGCTTTTGTGGATACATATCAACCATTGATTTCTAATGTAGCTATGACATTCTTTGGGCTGTTGATTTCAATCAAAACTTAAATGCGATAGCATGAGGCTCATGCCTTATGGGGTGCAGGTTATTGAGGGAGTTATTGTTGGTAGTTGTGTGTTCAATCATTGTTTGGCCCATGTCCAGGCTGTGCCTTATGTGCCCTATACTTAGAGTTTCCTTTCTTTGGTTGATAGCGATGAGATTCAATGGCTGTAGGGGCATTTACATGGTCCTTGGCAGCAGGGTAAGGCTTGTTGCCGATTGTAATGATTGTGAAGACCGATGAAGAGATTTTCCAACCACGAGAAGGTCAAGTGCAGATGGCATTTTTGAACTGCAGCGTCTTATTCGCCATTTTTCTGTGTTGGCATTCATTTCCACTATATGGAATAGATATGGGCACTGTGAAATTTGCATGGTGCTTAAATGATGTTCCATGCTGGTGCAGGCTTACTAAATTAAATGCACGGATGGAAATTCCTTTGCCCTGCTTCCTAATATTATATGCAGATCTCCTCTTCTGTGCAGGTGCATTTCTTTTGGCCTGTGGTTGTATGTTGGCTGTGACAGAGTTTATTACTGACATGACATAATTTTTCACGTGTAAGTATGCCCATGAGGCAGATTGTAAGCTGAAACGTATGCAGGCTTGTTGCATATTCTATTGAGCAATATTTTATTTTTGTTGTTGCTAATTGCTCAATATTTTATTTTTGTGCTTTATTTTCTTGAGTCTTGACCATATTTTGCTTATTTTGTTTGAATTGCCAGAGTTGTATGGTGAATTCCTTTTCCTTTTGTACTATTTGTAATTATTTGCAGTCACAACTACTTTTTTTCGTTATTAAATTTAAACTTTGGTAAAATACATTCCAAAAATTTGCTATGCCAATCTTAGCACTAACTTTTGTAATCAAATATGCTGATGTTTTGTAAAAAAAAATGAAAGACGAGTTTTGGTGTTAGAATCCAAACATCGAATAACATAAATATGTCAAATTGTAACAACAGTATGCAGAAATAGAATAGAGATCTAACAAGAGACGTTTGTAGGCCAGGATGCCCTAATATCCGATATACGTAGAAATAAACTAATTGCCCTTGAGGTAGAGGGAGATCATATGATACTTCATAGGAAAGAAGCCACTGGACATAATAGCTCCAACTTGAGATCCAACCAGAATAGAATATTCCATAAACACGATGTGTGCTTCACAATTTTATATATATATATATATATATACACACGCACTTGCTAGTAGTGATAATTGTGGTTAAACGCGTAATCCCAATATAGGATGACTTGTTAACCAATATAACTGATTCCATATGTTAACCTATTTAAGCTAATATAACTAAGGGGATGTGTGCCAAAGCCAGAATTGATCAACTATATATATCATAATATCATATGCCTATGTGTATAACATTTGGAGTATGGCAATAAATTAGCCATGTAATGAAAAGGTATGTGGTTTGTTGTGTTCCTGTCTTACATGACATGTATTTTTTAATGGGGTAGAAATTCCTGCAGAATAGACATTAATGAGCTTTGTAGTTTCAGTTATTAATTTGTAAGCTCTTTGATATTGTAGGACCTGTGAAATATGTGGTTCGATAGCCAGGAACGTTGTTGGTATTGAGGAGGCAGATTTCATGGAGCAGTGGAATGAGGGAAGTACTACTACAGCAACTACAGAGCCCAGGAATTTCTGGCGTGGTCATCGCTTTCTGAACTTTTTGCTCGCTTGCATGATTTTGGCCTTCGTAATTTCTTGGCTTTTCCATTTCAATATCCCTTCCTGATTTTGGTTGGACATATTTCTCAGATCATGAAATTTTACAAGGAAATTGAAATGAACTCAGTGTTATAGTGTTCACCATTTGTAGTGTACAGGCATGAGAAAATTGAAAATAACAATTACAGTATCTGCTGATTATATTTTTTTATCAGAAAAATTCTGACCCAATAAGCTGTATTTAATAAAGTATAACCAGTGCTGCAGGGCCAATAATTGAAATTTTAATTAGTATTACTTTAACAGAGACAATTAACTCGGGCTGTTGTAAAAGTAGTTTCAACTGGGGCTTGATTCATAACTCTTTATAAATCTCAGATTAAAGAAGTCAGCTTTAACCTCCATCTATGGTGTGGAGCACGTTTATAATCAAAGTTTAGAAGGCATATATATTTATGTTACTAATCAGAGAAGATCGATGTTTCTTGTCTCTTTTATAGTCATTTTCCATATAAAACATTCTGTCCTCATTGTCTATTCTGAAGGGCTTGGAAGCAATTTTGAAGTGATTAAACAATTGGGTCTGATACATGCCATACTTCGGTTGATAGACAATTCACTCTAGAATAAGCGTAGGAGGTATAATGCGAGGTAATCTGGTGGAATAAAAGCGTGTTAACCCATATATAACATCTGTAAGATATTGCCAGTATATCAGAAAGACGTGCATTAGGGAAGGCTTCATTTTGGTTTTCTAGGTCCATCACAATGTCTTCCTGGGAATTTGATGCTCTAATCAAGAAATTGCCCGCACAATTTTATTTTGAACTTTCTACAATGAAGAAGAGAGCAAGCATAAACTTATAAACACTTCTCAAAACTGAATGCGATCATGCCTCAAGGCTCAGATTTTATTATTGCATATGTAGGATTAGTAAAATATTCTTGGTGATTTTGGAAAATATTCTGACATGGTTCTTTTCTAACAAAGTCGATTGCCAATTAATCTAAAATATGTACTTGAGCTCTGTGAGGTTTAGTAGTTAAAGCTGGATAGATGTGAGATCACCCGAGAAATTTTCAAGATACGTTTTCTTGCTGTCAAAATAGCCATTCCAGATTAGGTGCTTGAGAATGTTGAGAATTGTTCATGATGTGACAGATCTATTAAACTGATGTCATATGAATAGAGATAAGAGTATGAGATCCCTAAAATAATGTTAGTCTTGCAGAAATATGGGCATAAATAAATACTTCATGTTGGATTTTCTAGGTCCGTCAAAATGGTATACTGAGAATTTGTAGCTCTAATCACAAAGCCATCCACACACTGAGGAAGAGAAAACTCACAAGGTTATAAACATGAGTACTTAGATTTGAATGCCATCGTGCCTCAAGGCTCAGATTTGATGATTGTTTATGTGGGATTAGGAAAGTAATGTTTCGAAAAATATCGACATGGTTCTTTTCTAGCAAAGGTGGTATGCAAATTAATCTGACATATGTCAGCAGTATGTACATTCTGTATGGAAAAACAAAAACATGATTGAAGTGCTTTGGTAAACTAAGCATTAGGGACGTAGAGAATTTTCCACTTCATAGAAACAAGAATTTTTGTGCAATATTTTATTAAGCTTCCTTAATTAAATTGGTTTTTTCCAAAGTTGCTTCCTTGATTGAGGACAATCAACTATCATCTCTACCTCTTTAGGTTCCACTTTTGCCTTTACTTGTTAACAAATCTCGTTATTCAATTAAACTCAACACCTCTTGAACACTTATCACTATGGCTCATGCATCCAAGTATATATATATATATATATTTTGAATAGCTAATGAAAACCTCAATTTTCTATTCTTGTATATTGTCAATTTTTTTTTTTGTGTATATAAAGTTTTGGAATTAATTAGTTTGATCGCCAGTAGTCTTAGGTAGAAGTTACAAGGTATAAGAGAGTATTTGACTATTTGGCCAACTCATTTTTTTTTCATTTCCCTAGATTTTTTTGATTGAAGATTTTATTTTTAGATGGGGTTTTTATAGTTTTTTTTCTTTTCAAATTTGGAAACAACAAAGTAAATATGTGCTCACTGTTGTGTTTGAAGAATTTGAGAAAGTTTAGCCCTTTTTTATCAAACAATCAAAGGTAAAGCTGTCAAGGTTTGAAGGCTGTATGTTATTTGTTAATTGTTGTAGGTAACTTTAAAAAAAAATAAAATAAATATGTTGGGGTAAATTGGAGCTTATCATTGCATTTGGAGTAGCAAAAAATAAAAGGATTCCCTAACAAATCGTCCAACTCAAACAACTTTTTTAGATGTCCTAATTTTTTCTAATTTGGGTTTTCTAGACAACACAAAGTACGAGAAATAGAATAAAAATAAATAATAATTTTCAAGTGCTACCATTGTGTTGCTTGAGTGTTGCTCAAGCTTAGCCTAACTGTCACAATCATTATTGTATTATAAACACTGTGTTGGAGCTTTGTAGGATTACCACCACTATGTTTTTTTGTAGTTGCCTAACAAAATATTTATGGAGATGAATGAATAATATTAACCAAGGAAGACTACATTTTTTTGCAGCAATTTGCAATTGTTGTTATCACCATGAAATTGATCTATAAGAACACATGAAAGTTACATGACCCAGTCCACGCTTCTCAAGGTCTCCTAAACAAACAACTCATGCCAAGCTCCAATCTCCACTCATAATGAGCAAGTACAAGGTCAAGAGGAAGATCAACGATTATTCAATGACTCCACCCCAAGTCTTTGTAATGTCCATTTTTTGGTCCATTCCAACATCTTTGGAAACCCCCAACTCTTTTGAGGAATGCCAACTTTATTGGAGAGTTATTTTGACAATGGTAGAGGGTTCTTGGAACCAAGATGAGTACGGTGGTACTTTTCGTGTGTAGATTTGACATTATAGAGCATTCCACACTACTTGGAGAAGTTTGTTGTCTTGGGAGAGTGTCTATTTTCATATAGATGAATAGCTTATGTACTTGAGGTATTGGGTGTTGTGGTCAAAATTCAATTTTGGGTGGTTTTAATATTTTTCATAACTTTGGTGGTTGTGTGGAAAATAATTAAATAATTAAATATTTAAGTTGTCGCAACTTTATTTAATTATTTAAAAATGAATTGTATATGAAGACATAAAAGTGACTTATTATTAGGCCCAAATGTAAAGTTGAATTAAAAGGGAAATTTCAAGTCACTTGGGAAAAAAAGAAAAAAATGCTTTATTAGAAAATGTAATTAAAAAGCAAAAAATGTCTTTAATTTTTAAAAAAATATTAAAAAAAAGCAACAAAAAAGCAAAAACATTTTTTTCGAAAAAAAATAAAATTATTTGAGGGCTTGGATAAGAGGTTTATAATCCATTGTTCATTATCAAAATTTATTTCTTGAAAGATTGAATTATGTTCATCTTCTATGCCTAGGGCAAAAGTGTTAAGGTAAGGATAGTTTTAGGGATGAAAACCGTCATAACCATTTGAGAGTGATTTCATCTAAAAGTCACTTGTGTGATGGAGATATTAGCAGGGGACGAAAATCCTCAACATACAGTGGAACAATTTTTGATGGAGATAGTGTGTTGAATGGTACGAATTTTATGAGATTGTGTTGAAGAGTAAAGATCATTTTCAAATTTCAGTTTGATGGAGACTCAACAAAAATAAGGGTTGAAGGTTAATGAATTAATTGTGTAGCACATTATTTTTCATTTTAAAATGAGAAATACTTATCTTTGATTGTGGAATAGGCCCAAGGTAGGCCATACAATTTATTGAAGGGTATAGTGGTTGGCCACACTAAAAATTTAGAGAAAAGAGAATTGGGAGTGAGGTGTGTGAAAGGAGTAGGTCAATTCATTTTTAGGAATTTTTTGGATTCCAAAACTCTAGGTGCATCATAATACTTTAGATTGTGGTTTATTATTGGGCATCACTATCATAAGGGAGTTGCTATTCATGCTATAGAATTGGTAAATGACTTATTGTACCTCTAAATATTGTATACTTTACTGTTATAGCAGTACCCATTCATCTAAGAATAGAAGCATTTGTTTATCAATTTAGCCTAAGATCCACTGTACTACTAGAAGCTTGGAAAACAATTCATATGCAAGTTTTAATGGAATAAAGGGTTAGTATTGTTCTTAAATTTTCATAATATATGCTCCTTAATCAAGCTATATGCAACTTTTAGACTTGCTATTAATTATATCATGGTAAAAGTTATGGAATAAGTTAATATTAATATAAGTTCATAGTGCTATGTGAATTCCATTAACTATCTAGTATTAAACGACATATCATATATCATTTGTGAAGGCATCTTGCAATTTGTATTAGTACTTTCTATACAATATATTATGCAAACACTCCAAGGTAGATTGTCACAAATTTATTGAAATACACAGAGGTGAGTTGGGTATGTCAAACACTTGCAAGAAACACCAAATAATTATAATATTTCAATGTTGACAATTCATCAAACATTTGTCAAAATTCCAAAATTAGACAGGGATCTTACATGGGTATTAGAGCTGATTTTCTTGCTAGTCTAGTGGGTAGTTGAGATTTAGTGTAGATCAGGTTTAATGATTACACTTGCATGTCATTTTTCAATTATTGTATATCAATGATTAGTGATTTCAAAGAATGACATTATTCAATAATGAAAAGTTGAAAAAGAAGCTTTATAGAATAGGTAAGAAACTTGAACATCTGTCACAATCAAAGGATTATCTGCTTTGCATTTTGGTAGTAGAAAATTATTTATCAATGGTAGAGTAGTTAGACATTGTAGGGATACAATACGTTGTAAAGCCATCAATGACTTCTTTAGCTAAACTAGAGGTTACGAGATGCCTAGATAAGGACGTGCAACTTATAATTACTTCTTGTATTAATGAAATCACAAGATAACAACACCTAAAATCCCATACAATGATGACATAATGAAGAAGGCATTTCCACTGATTTTGGAAATTTTCCAAGGTTTGGATGATATGGGGCATCCTTCTTCTGCTAAGAGGGTAAATTTTTTAGAAATTGTTGCAAAAGTTAGATCCTATGTGGTGATGTTTGACCTTGAATGTGATGATCTAATTCTCAAAATGTTTCACTATTTTCTTGTTACAATAAAAATGTTTAATGCAAAAAATATTATAGCAAAGATGCAAAACCATTATGTCTTTATCTTGAATGGGAGTGATGATGTGCCTCAACCACTCTTATTAGTCTTATTGGTTAACACACGAAGGGATATTCAAGAATCTTGATTAGTTGTGAATATTTAGCTGAAATTGTTGTTAATCAACACGAAGACAAATTGAGACCTTATTATAGTAGAGCATCAAGAAGAGAGGTTAATATTAGACATTTTTGAAATTGTTAAAGGACTTGAAATTGAGAAAGAACACTCAAAAGAAATCTTTCATAGTGACCTTATTGACAAATATATAGTTACTAATGATGGGTTTGAGCTTGTTGGAAATTTCAAACAACAACTGTTGATAAATATTTAGATCAATTATGTGAAGGTAATTCAAAAAGTGAGTTGGATCTACAAGAAGCCCATTCAAGTGACTTTGAGAAAGCATTAAAAGTTATGTCCTATAAAAGAGTGCTGATTTTTGCATTGATTCTAAGAAAAATTCAATACCATTGCATGACTTTGGATATCATGAAGTTGAATGAGAGAAACAATTGCTGATAATAGAAAATAATGAAGTGCACGTCTAAAAAAATTGGATATTATAAAAAGGTTCATCAAAGGTTTAATGCAAAATTTGAAGAGGGAACAGTTTGAACAAATTGTTACCTTTACATATTTACAATTAAGCACAATAATCCACTTTTTGTGATGTATGTTGAAACATTTCCAAATTCTAGTAACATAGCTTGTAACAATAATAGGATATGGGATCGAGGTAAAGCTTTTAGACATGCAATAGATGCTATATTAGATATTGAATGTGATTTTTACCTTGCTGAAGTTTTCATATCAACTATTAATGGTGAGCAATTTGATCATCTTTATGATTATAGATTATGGTATGATAACATTGATGTTAACATGGATTTATAGCAAGATTTCTATCATAATGAAAAGTATGATAAGATTAAAAAAGGAAAAAATGATTCAACTCGTAACAAAGGATTCTTATATATTTTTGCTCAAGTGTTTCATTGAAACATGCGAATATGGATGCATGTCTTCACATGAGAAATGGTACCCAAGTGTTTCATTGAAACTTTTGTCATTAAGAACTAAGGGTTGTCATTCATACAAAGTTTGTAGTTTGCTAGTTAGAATAACAACAATTTTCTCATCTTATATTGATTTTGATTCAATTTTATTTCTTAACATTGGCACTTGTCATGAGCTAAATCAATGGGGAATTGATAACACATGTTGGAGAGGGTTATTTTTCATGACAAATATAAGAATAACAACTTCTTATTGTATCATAGTAGTATATAATAAGCATGGTGGAGTTATTTCATTGTTGGATATTTATGCAAAAGATCACCAAAAAAGTATGTTGGAGGTTAGTGATGATAGGAGGAATGAATCATGAAGGATTATAGGTCAAAATTTTGAACTGAGGTCTATTGTCATAATTTAAATCAGCCACCATATGATTTCATTTGCATGCATACAACTGGATTGACAAGTATTATCAGTCAAGGGATGGAGCATTTTTCACTTGGTGATTGTTGGGATTTTTTTAGCCTTTATAGAAGTTTTTTCAAACATTACAATGCTCATATTTTTTTTCTTGCAAGGAGGTTTCAATTTTGCAAATGCTATTCCAATTTCAAGTTTTTAACTCCAGTCAAATAAGATTATAAGTTATTTACATATTTGAATAGTTGCAAGATTAATCATTTTGGGAGCACTAAATCTTTGGAAAATGTTGGTGAATGGTTTTAGCTAAAGAGAATAAATACTTCAGCCAATATAGCTCCAATTTGGGTAGAAAACTAGGCGATTGATGATTTCCATAATTTGTTTTTAGCTTGCACACATGTTGATTTGTGTCCTTTCTTTGAAGGAACAACTTAACATTATTAATGAAGATCATATTGAAAAGTTCGAGGAAAATTTGAAACGTTTTCCCATATTTTTGGTTCAAGATGGAAAGCTTGTGCTTGTGGCATGGTGAGATATGCACATCTTTTTTCTTATAGCCCATATGATGAAAACAATTTGTCTTTCAGGAAGGTGACCAATTTTCAAAAATTGCATGAGAATATTGTGGATAGGATTCTTCATAAACTTCTATGGCAAGATAGACGTCATTTGACAAGAGAAGGACCTAGACTCTATGTGCATCATAGTATGGTTTAGTAATTTCACATAATAAAATTAGAAGTTCAAAGATTGCATTTGCTTGAAAATGCTAGTTGTAGTTTGGTTCAAGAGTTGTAATGAGAATTTAGTAAAACACTAATGAGCTATGTTTGGAATTTTGATATTTGCATAATTGTTCAGTTAGTCAAAATTGTTGGTGAGCTAATTAGGCATTGCTTGAGGACAAACAATTTTGGAGGGGGAGGACTTGTAATATCCCTTTTTGGGTCCATACCAACATTCTTGGAAATTCCCAACTTTTTTGGAGAATGCCAACATTATTGGAGAGGTATTTTGACAATAACAAAGATATTGGAGTCAAGATGAGTATGATAGTACTTTCCATGTGTAGATCCAACATTCTAGGAACTCTCTCACTTCTTAGAGAAGTTTGCCATCTTGGGAGAGCACCAATTTTCATATAGATGGATATCTTATGCACTTAAGGTATTGTTGGTGTGGTTATAATTCATCTTTGGGTTATTTTAATACTTTTCATAACTTTGGTGGTTGGGGAAAATAAATAAATATTTAAGTTGTCACAACTTATATTTAATTAATTAAAAGGGGTTGTATACAAAGACATTAAAGTGAATTATTTTTGGGCCCAAATATAAAGTTGAATTAAAAAGGGAATATCCAATCACTTGGGGAAAGAAGAGAAAAAAATGCTTTATCAAAAAAACAATGAAAAAACAAGAAACACCTTTTTGCAAAAGTAACGAAAAAGTAAAAAAAATTCTCAAAAAAGCAATCAGAGATATTTAAGGAGGGCTTAGACAAGAGGTCGACCATCTAATGTTCGTTATCATTTTTTTTTGTTAAAAGACTGAACTCTATTCATCTTCAACGCTTAGGATAAAAAACTTAAGGTAAGAACGGTTTCGAGGACAAAAACCCTCATAACCATTTGAGAGTGATTTCATCCATAAGTCAGGTGTGTTGAAGATGTTGGGTTGAGGATGAAAACCCTCAACATCCAGTAGAAATTTTTTGCATGGAGATTGCTAGTGTGTTGAATGATAGAAATTTTTATGAGATTGTGTTGAAAAGTATATATCATTTCTAGATTTTAGCTTGATGAAGATTTAGCAAAAATAAGGATTGAAGATTAATGAAATAATTGTGTAGCAAATTATTCTTCATTTTGAAATGAGAAATACCTATCTTTAATTGTGGAATGGGCCCAAGGTATGCCATACCATTCATTGAAGGATATAGTAGCTGGTCATACCAAAAAAATGAAGAAAAGGGAGTTGGGAGTGAGGCATGTGAAACGAGAGGCAAGTTGATTCATTTTTAGAAAGTTTTATGTTTCAAAACTCTAGGCACATCATAATACTACATATTGGAGCTTATTGCTAGACACTGCCACCATGAAGGGGTTGTTCATGTAGTACGCTTGGTAAATAGCTTATTGTAGGTATTTGGATATTGTATTCCTACAACATACCCAACCACTTTATAAATTTAGCTCAACATCCTCTGTATTGTTAGAATCTAGGAACATAATTTAGATGCAAGTTTTGATGGAACAAAGGGTTAGTATTGTTCTTAAATTTTCATAATATATGCTCCTTAATCAACTTTATGCAACTTTCAGATATGTTGTTAATTATATCATTGTAAAATTTATGGAATGAGGCATATTAATATAAGTTGATAGTGCTATGTGAGTTCCATAAACTATCAAGTATTAAACATTAGTTCATATATAATTTGTGAAGATATCTTGCAATTTGTATGCCTTTTTTATACAATATATTATGCAAACACTTCAGGGAAGATTCTCAAACATTTTTTGAAATACACATAGAGATGTGTTGGGTATGTCAAACACTTGCAACAAGCACCAAATAATTAAAATATTTCAGTGTTGACATTTCATCAAACATTTGTGAAAATTCCAAAATTAGGAAAGAACCTTAAAGTCTTCTATGTATAGGAAAGAGAGCAAAAAGAAAGAGGAAACCCACTAGAAGCTTACCAACATCCATTATTTAGTGTCAGTGACAAAAATAATCAATGCACAAGAATCTACAAGTTATCTTACAACATGAGTCCCAAGGATTAAATACTTTTTAGGTGATCCCACAATAGTGGTTTACACTTTTAGGACATCCCGATTTTTGTTGAAATCACACATTTTTAGAAAATATAATGATTTAAGTCTTGAAAAGTTCCATTTAAAGGATTCCAATTGAAGAGGGTTTGATCAAACCACCTTAGATAGAACCACGCTAGTTTCAAACCATACCTATAACGAAGTCTCCTTTACACCTATTAAAATGCTGATAAAAAAACACTTTTGATTTTGACCCAAAATTCAAACATGTTCCTTGAAGCCAAATCTCCTCCTAATTGGCCTAGGTAGCTACCATATAATCTACCTTTAAAAATGTAATAAAAGAGCAACTACAACCAACCATCGTTCATCCTAAAAAATAATGTAACCGATATCCCAAGGGAAACCATTTGCTAACCAAATCTCCTTTTCAAATAATTCTTGTGTATCCTTTATCTTGCTCAAATTCCTTCGTCTAAGGTAGCAAATCAAACTCAAATGCGTCTTGAAGATCCTTTACATTGGAATCCAATACTCATCCAACATAAACACATATACCTCCTCAAGACTTCCACTACTTGGGCAATGTCCACTCTAATGCACACTCACATAATAACATTGTAAACCATGTCCTTCCAACACAAATGAAGTGTTGTATCTTACCTTTGATTTTCATCTAGAAAATCTTTATCCACACCTAACATTTCAACCCCAAGTCAAACACAATAGAAACAAATAAAAAATATGAAATATATAAGCTTCTCAACTAGAGAGAAGATTTCACCTACATCTATTTCCACCATGCCTTGTACTCCTCAAACCCATCCTCAAAATTGACTACATATCTCAAGACCCTTAGAAGACAAAACAATTAAAAAATACATTTGAAAAACTAGCTAGGTTGTACATATCAAGTTGTATTCTTTGTTGAGTGGACCTTCTTGAGAGTGGGATATGCATTTGTTCCTAAATTTATAGTGCCTCAATTGACTTGGATTCTCTCTCTCAATAATTTTTCATGAATTTCACATGTTTAACTTGTACCCATACAAAATTCTATGATCTTGTGTAGTTTGTTTCATCTTTTCATCCATTTTATCCATAATTTTTTTGTATTGTATCAATATTTTAAATTGAAGTTTGTTATTTTCTCAGAGTCATGATCAAGTCTTGTATAGTATAATTAGTCTTGTCATCGTTTTCTCCCTTTCTAAATGCTTATATGATTATGGAAGGAGGTTCTTGAAAACATTCATCTTGATGGATGAAATGAGGCTGACATTAAAAAATTGGCTAAAGTAATGAAGGTAGGTCCATACCTAAGGTCCTAGTTTGCACCTCATCCAATATCCATTTCATGAACTCAAAATAACTTAAAGTGTCATTTAGGCATGCATCAGGGGCTACTTTCTTCCAAATGCATCCAAGAAATGACCATATGTGCCAATAAAGGGAGAATTCAAAGTTCAAAATAAAAATGAATGGTAAAGATCCAAAATGTGTTCCTAGGTAGAAATGATGCGAAGACATAAGAGTACAAGAACACAAATAAATTTGAGTGTGTCATGATAAAGAGTTGTTTTCAAAAATCAAAAGTTGTCTTCCATGTATAGACATACAACTAGTAGGTGAAACATGCTAGTCTAGTTTGTAGCGTGTCTGGGAAAACAAACATGTCGCAAACAAAGACACTTGAAGTTTTAAAATTTGTTCAAGACATGTATAGGGGTATTCCTATACAAAGGACGATTATTTTAATTTTTAATAGAATATTGACATATTCTTAGAGGCATGTGGGAGATACCATTTTTTTTGTCTAACTATTGATGTGTGCATGAAAGATTAGATGTGATGATACAAGGCACACACCTAGGATAATTTGAATGCCATGCATAGGTGTGCACCAAAGGAACATACATATGCCTCTATAAAGATCATTGTTCCCAATTTAAAGGTGCTTTAGGAGTTTAAAGTGTATTGAGAAGGGATCAAGTGCATGTGAAAGATAAATCATAGGCCAATAATATGTAGGCAATTTTTTTAAACCTATATATAAGTGCACACTCAAGGGGAAAAACACATCAATGCAAAGTAAAACCATATGCACATGTGACACTATAAAAGTACACCAATTCAAATAATCTTAATAAGATTAAAAAATTTCACCTTCTTCCAAGTGCACCTAGTTGAAGGGGGGCATGCATATCTAATGGGATGTGCTCTAGAAGGCAAGATTGTTCTTGATTACATCTACCTCAATGTTAAGGTCCACATCAAGAATTAGATACATCTATAAAAGGCATGGGTGTGTGTGAGAAAATATGGACATGTTTATTTTAAGAAAATTAGTGCAATTCATGATCACGTTCCAATGTATAGGTGTGTGCTTGGGATGGAAGACACATCTCAAAGAAAAAAAATAAAGTGTTCAAAAAACTTTCATTCACAAGTGTGCCTAAGAGTAAGGGTGTACTTCATAAATGGAAAAATGATTGGTTTGCAAAATCCCATTGCCATGTGTGCACGTAGAGGCAAGCATGTGCCTATGTCAAAGTATTTTTTATCAAAAAAATTCAGCAATTGTCAAGTGTGCACCTAGGGTTGAGGGCACACCTCAATAAAAGAAAAAATCAATGCTTAATGTCTAAGTTGACATTTTAGGGAAATGACACATCTTTATAAAGGGAAAATCAAATATTAAAAAAATCACAATATAAATGTATGCTCAAGGATGTAGGTACACACCTTACCAAAGGGATTTTTCAAATTTCAAAAAATACTTTATTAGGTGTGCACTTAGTGATGACTTAAGTGCACACCAATGCAAAGAAATCAAAAGTGCATGTTCAAGTTTATTTTATAATATATTATTAGTGCATGTGTAAACAAAAGTGTGCTTATCAAAGGGATTCAAAGAATAAAAATAAAATTTCAAGGTTTTTAAAGGGTGTCATGATGAGAGAAAAATGTAAAAAACCATCAAAGTCATCAAAATCCACCTATCTAGAGGTCTATTTTTAGCCATCACCTTTACAAATAAAAAATATTTGAGGATTTGTTGTTTTGGTTGGAGCTATTTTTAGCTAGTGCTATTTTTTAGCAATCTCTATATTTTTTTGGCATGAAGAGCTTGTGCTATGTTTATCCTTATGCTATTCTTTGCCTAAAGTAAGCTAATTTTATATATTTTTCTATGTGAGAGATGTGGGCATTCAATCAAGTTTGTAATAAATTCAATCTATAATTTAATTTACAACTTAACTAGAGGTAACATGGTTTTAGTTTTAGAGAATAGGATGTTGTAATAAAATGTATTTCATGTAATCATTTATTCTTAAAGTAGAAGTAGCAGTTAATATTTTTTTTTTATGCAATGACTTTGTAAACAATACAAATAAATATTTTTTCACTCAATATTAATCAATTGTAATTCTCATACCTGCATATTACAAGAGTTATTATTTATCAAATATAGTAATTGTTACTCAAGGTATTTTATTCATTCAATGATATTTATTATGCTTATCTTGATTATAAATGTTTACTGAGATGTCTCATTATGTGTGTCAAGGGTTAAATTGTTTAAGTTTTTTTCAAGATTTGTATTGTAGGTTAGTTTAAAGATATACATGATGGATTTGTATTGTGTCATGCATTTAATTTACCACAACATTTGTGTTTGTGTACTTGCAATGTTTGGTTTTTGTTTTAATTGAATAGTGCAAGCATCTAGTCTTTTCAGATTTATTTTTCAGTAAAACAAATCTTTTGCCATGTGTTGAAAGAGAATCTCAAGATTTTACACTAGGTAAATCCAAAAAGATACATATTTAAAGCTTATTTAGCCCAAATATGAAATCCCTAAAAAAATATTTTAAAGATTTTAAATTTCAAGTACATATTGTTCATAGTAAGATAATTTTATTTTATTGGGAGATCCCACATATAATTTGATGAGTAGTTGCATTGCACATCAATTCCTTTTTGTTGCACTAAAATGTGTATATTAAAATGCTAACACATTTTGACGACTTTGTTAAGAAAGTGAAATAAGAAGATTGACTTATTCACCAAGTCATTCAATTTCCAGCTTCAAAAGAAGAATCACTACAAGGTATGGTGAGTCAAGAGGGTAACCACATTAACAAAAAATGGATACATCTCTATTATTTGCATGGGGAAATCAAATTGGTCCATTGGAATTGATTAAAAATCATATTCAAAAAGAAATTTTCAAGTTCTATGGTGATGATAAGTAACATCTTGAAAAATATATTTTAGCTTTCATTGTTGCATGTGGAATTCTAAGCATAGCACATGAAGACGTGTTTCACTTGTTCATGGAGACATTGCAAAGCACAATAATTGATTAGTTTCACCACCTTGTTGTTGATTCAATTATGACTTGGGAGTGAATGAGTAAGAAGTTTCTTCCATGTTTCGAGAAAATATTGAACATCAATACATTGCATACAATATTTTACCTTATTCATTAGGATATTTTGCATACAATTAGTACTTGAGCCTCCCAACACAATTGAATACTAGTTGGACAATTTGAGAAGATCATTTCTCAACCAATTCAAGATTTACATTGATCCTTCCTTATTGTACCAAAGATTCATCAGTTGTAAGAAAGAACCAATTGAGATCATTAATATTTTTAATAATTAATTCTAGAGATTGTTATGAAGTTGGATGCTCCTTACATATTTGATGCAAACACAACAATTCAAATATATTTAAGAGCCTTCAACCCATTGTTCGACTTACTATTGAGGAGAAATTCAAAAAATATAAGGCTTATAAGGCTGCAATCAAACTCTAGAGGGAGATCGATCCTACTTCTAAACGTAATAAATATTGGGATACCCAAGTATGCACAACCATTTACCTACTATAAACCAATTGTTCATTAATAACACCCCATTATTAAACCTGATATCTAGGATCTGCAACCACGGGTCTATGTCATAAATTATAAACCAATATTTTCTAAACCCCTTGCTAAAATGGTCTAGATAGGTGTCTACTACTTCCACTCTCCTATTAGACCCTCAAGGACTTCTTACTCTGCACAACCATTTACCTACTATAAACCAATTGTTCATGAATAACACCCCATTATTAAACCCTTTATCTAGGATCTCCAACCATGGGTCTATGCTACAAATTGTAAACCAATATTTTCTAACCCCCTTGCTAAGTTGGTTTGGATAGGTGTCTAGTACTTCCACTCTCCTGTTAGACCCACAAGGACTTCTTACTTTGAACAAAATGCTGCTAACTTTGTCTCAATAGTAAATGTTCAAACCACATCTTAGGGTGGACAAGCCGCCCTTACATAAAAAAATGAAGCTATTAAGAAAACCTTGTCATAGATAACTAATGAGTTGAAAAGAATAAAGATAAATCCATCCCAAAGATAAAACCAAAATAATTATCAAAATCAAAACAAAAAAAAACGTTTGTAAACATGAGGCCAATCAATAGATAGTGGAATATGAGGCCTTTGAATGGAGAGGTAATTTTTTTGTAGAAAATGCTAACATAGTCAATTTAAGTGATTTGGCCTTATGAGACGGTACATCTGCTCACTCAAAAGATAATTTTCCCCAAATGGGAAAGATGGATATAATTTATTAAGCTAATGCAAAATAGGTTGGCTGTTCTAGAAAAAAATATAGTTGTGACAATGAGACAATGATGGTTTTAGACACATTTATATTTCCATTTGAGAAAGAGAACAAACCTGTTTAGCAAAATTATGATGCTCAAAATTTTCAGCAACATGTTAGGAGAAACTATTTTCTTAGAAACAAGAATAAGTCTCCGTTGACTACCCATTCTCCAACTCCATTTGAACCTAATGCTAGAAAAAAATCTATACTTGCCATCTAATGGAACCAATACCAAACTGAAGACTCAATTTCTCACAAATGATTTAACTGAAGACTCGGAGTAATCTAGATCAAATATGACATTGTTTGATGTTTTGTAAATTTGTCCATACCAAAGGGAGGCTCTAATTAAATATTTAAGACTAAAGAGGAACAACTGCCACATTGGATGTATTGATAACTTTCTACAAGGGTAAATTAGAATCCCCACCATTCCTCCTTAGCTTTAGAATCTTTCGAAAAAGCTTACATAATTGTCTAGTAGTGATGTTATGCCATATTCCATCTATAAAAAAAGGTCTCACATCTATTAAAAACAAAAGAAAGCTATGTAGTTGGAAAAAACCCGAGAATACGACAACACAATGACATTCAAGTGGTAAGTTGCATTCACTGATATAGGACCAGGAGTTTATAGAGTTGATTAAGGTCTGAGACAATAACTTTTAGTTTCAGATTTTCTAGAAATGCAATGTGAAAATGCAATAAAATGATGAATGCAAAGACCTAATTTGAAAGGAAATGTTATTTTGATTTTCAAATGTAATTGTATGAGAGCTAAATGGTATGCAAAATGACTGATTTGTTTTTGTATTTTTCAGATTTAGAGAAATGGAAACAATGTAATTCTAAACCCTAAATGAGATGTAATCTTGAATGCAACGTAAGAAACCCTAAATGAGATCTAATTCAATACAAATGAGATGCAAATGAATGCAAGATCTAACCTAGGATGCAATGAAAGACTTCAAAATAAAAAATTTGCAATATTCAATAGGCCAGGTTCACCAAAATGTTTAATAAAAGAATTGGGGTTTATCAAAATCAATTGATCAAGATGATAAACCACTAGAATTTTCCTATAAAACATGCAATTATCTATGTGATAAAATACCAATAAAAATAAGAAACTAACCCTAACTATTATAACAACTATGAGGGGATTTTTTAGAGCTCAAAATGATGTGTACCTTGTTGCAAGAAGGCTATTTTTAGGGCACAAAGGACTCAGTTGCCTTTAGTGGCGAATGGGTCCCTGTTAGGGTTTCTAAAACTGAGATCTGTGTTCCGTTCCTTGATTCCTTCACTCTTAGATCCTCGATTTTCAGCCCTCAAAAACCTGTAGCAAATTTTGTAGCCTTCTTTATGTTTTCTTGCACTATGAATGACAACTTTGCAACTTGACAATTTTTCTTCAAACTTCTTCTCCACTTGATCTTCAATCTGTAAATCTACAAACACACATTCAAGAGAATAAAAACTTGTTGATTTTTAGGGAATAGGGTTTTGCCTCGGCCAAACCCCTTTTAGGTAATTAAACCAAATGATGAAATAATGAAATTGAAGCATGAACATGAAATGATGAAATGTTGATACCTTGGAAGTTGTCTTGGAGTGTAAATCTACAAACTAACATGTGGTGATCATGAAGAATGTAGATCTTGATCTCAAATAGGATGTGAAACAATGCTTGCAATATGGATCTTCAATGCTACAACAACTATCTTAGCTCAACAACATGCTTGAATGCACTATGCCTTTGACATGATGAAATGACCTTGAATTGTTGCAATAAACTTCACTAATTTTCCCTTGAATGCCTTTGAAATGCTTTTGAAGTGCTCTAATGCTTGAAAAATTGAATGCTAGGAGAAACAATGTGATTTAACCCCATATTTATACTAAATCTAGAGATTAACCATGAATTTCAAATAATCCAAGCCGACCTCAGATTTAGGATTGAAAATCATTAAAATACCACCAACATTAAATTCAAAAAGGGGTGTCCTATGCGAGGAGGACCCATTCGCCACTAAAGGCGAATGGGTCCTAGCACAAGTTTCTAGGACCTTGCTTTGGGGGGTGGAAAGAACATAAAAAACCCACCTTCAATATGCATAGAAAGGGGGGTCCTATGTGGAGAGGACCCATTCACAACTAAAGGCGAATGGGTCCTAGCACCATTTTCTAGGACCTTGATTTTTCCAAATTTAATGTCATGCAATTTGATTTATGGTGTCAGGATAGATCTCTCGAAAAATGCAATTAAGAGGGCCTAAATTTGAATTAAAGGGGCCCATTAGGCTCAATTATTTAATGAAACCCTAGATAAGTGTGAAAGTGTACTACAACACTTTACAACACCTTAAATGAGGTACAATTTAAGTACACTTTATTAAAAAGGGGCCCTAGATTAATGTGAATGTGTATAACACATTACAACACTAAACCAAGGCATTATTAACTTAATTTTGTGTCAATTATTCCCAAATTAAGTGTGAAAAAGAGCTACTTTTTTTTACACTACATTTTGCCCCCACTTTAGTGAGACTATGACTGCATGTCAAACTCACACTAAAGTAGACATTCAAGACACATAAGTGTGCAACAATAATAAATATACATAGTCATACCCTATCAAAGGCCAAGAAAAACAAAGAAAAAAAAGATCAAGCAAGTCTGTCCACTAGGTGAGTTGTCCCAATCATGTGTGCTCACTCTGGGCTAGTGGAACCTCAGTCTGTTCACTAGGTAAGTTATCCCAATGAGGTGGTTTAGTGAGAAAGTCATGCCAGTGTGTTGGATTCTCACCGTACAATGAGAAAGTCATGCCATTTTTTCGGCTTCTCATCATACTAACCATACCAAAGCTATCATCCTAATAACTTCAATAAGGCACCACAATGCTATGCTTTTGTATGCTTTTGAATGCCATGTATGTAAGTTTTTGTTAAAGGGGATTTTGCTTTGTTCATGTAAGGTCCTCTTCTTAGGGAACAACATGCCTAATGTCTCCAAGAGAGGACAAGTCAAGAATATCATATCGCCACTTATAGGATGCCTCTAATTTCACATCATGCCATAAAGGGGGATCGTATTCTTAGAAATATCGCAGTCTTGAAGGACATCAAACCTAATGACACCGCCAAGAAAAGGACATGTCACAGGAAAAAAGAAAATCACGCCATGAAATATGTTGAAAGATGTCATCGATGTATGTCCCCACTTTAAAGCGGTTGCTACACTATTATTGTGAGCAATTGTTTTAAAGTAGCTAATGTTTTGTCCTAAGACATGAGAGCTTTCCTCAAAAAACGCTATGCCAAGTCATATGTTTCCAAAAGAAAGCTATGTCATGAAATAGGAAGAAAGGGTTTCCCCCAAAAATACATAAGGGATTGATGGATTCGGGGTCAGTATGTCTTTGCTACAATGTTGTTTAAGAGCTCAAAACTGTCATCATTCCCCAAATACTCATAGAACTAGAACAATGACACAAAGAGAGCGAAAACAAAGAAAAAGTCTTTTAGGTCAACATGAAAGAGACCTAAATGTCTCGATGCCTTGTGTCATTCCCAAAAGGAAAACACAAGACAAATGAAAAAGATAAAGCTTTTGGGTCAACATGAAAGAGACATGGATGTCTCGATGCCTTGCATCATCCCCAAAAGGAAAACACAAGACAAGTGAAAAATGTTTACAACATAGAGAAGAATGTGGTACATATAAAGGAATGCACAAAGAGAGATACATCAAATGAAACATCATAGGGAATCACATTACACATATGCAATCACATAAAGAAACATGGAAAAACAAAAGACTAGTAAGGCACATGCAAGTCAACCTAAAGCAGGTCTTCCACATCCCTATCTCAGTCGGTATAAATGGAAGGTGGACAACTAGCTAAAGGGACAAGAGAAAGTTCCAAACTGGGGGAAGCACCAAGTTCGACACTCTTTTTAGGAGATTTGTAATTTAAGTTCATAGAAGAATAAAATAATGTATTCAATTCATCATACACTTCTTCATCAATCTTTGCAATATCAATGTCATCATCTAGATTTATCACAACGGGAGGTCCAATGACAATGTCCATGGAAGGTTGTTGTTTATGTTGCGATGAGGGCACAAGATCATCATGTATTTCTTTAAGTAATTTTAGATTTAGATTTTCTATGTTGTTTGTGTCTTCTTGAGTTTGTAACTTACGAGCAATAACACGTCATCTACACCTATGCTCTCTAGAACTTTGGTTATGTTTCAATCTATTATCAATTTGTGTTTGTGTAAGAGTGGGTTTACCAATCATAGGTTCCTTCTCTTCCTTAGGAGGAATAAAAGAAACAATAGGAGGTTGTTCAACCGCTTTCTCTTTAACTTTGTAAACTTGTTTGATTCTAGGAGGAACAACGAGATTGTTTGTGTTATCTCGTGGTCTCTTGTAGGAAATTGTAGGGGGACTTGTTATGGGTTGTTCTTGAATTTTTAGAAGGGATTTCAATGTTTCAAATGAATAATTTTGTTATTTTATTTGCCTTGAACTTTTGATATGATTTGAAAAAATAATCCTCACAAGGCTTAATAGGATCCATAGGCTGGGGCCAAAAGAAATCTAATGAAAAGTTCCCTCGGGCTGATGCAAGATTAAATCCACTATGATGTACAATAAAGATGTCATTGCCAAATGGAAAATTTAGAAATTTATGCATAATCAAAGGGACACCATTCATGGAGCGAAGCCATGGATAGCGTAGCTTCACAAGAAATTGGTCTGATTGCAGGATGATGAAAAATGAGACAGTTAATGTTTTCGGTCCTAATTTTAAAGGGAGATCTATCGAGCAAATTGTAGGACAGGCAAAACCATTATGCGTCTTGATCCATGCTTTCGGTTTGTCATGTGTTTCTTGATAGAGTTCATGCACATATAGGAATTCTTCAGTGACCACATTCTCTCCATAAACGAGATCAATCAATATCCCAATAGTGGGATTATCATTGATTTGGCCAGCTATGTAAAGAGGACCATCAGGTGCATGTTTAAGTATGCCTTTTTGTGAGAAAGCAATGTCAAGAGGCTTCTTAGTTGAGCCCTTACGAGGTCTAGCTTCGATAAATGGTACCATTTCAATTGGTTGTTCTTCATTTATATTTTCATCATTCGTGTCAACTTTCATCACATAATGCTTCATTTCACTAGCTTCAATAAGGTTGACCATGACATGTATGTTATTATTGTCTTGTTTGTCTAAGTACTCATGAAAGAAGCAATTAAGGCTATAGACAATTTGTGTTTCGTTTCGAGTTTTAAGCACTTTCCTTAGATTTTGTATAATGGGAACCAAGCTAATGTCTACGCTTTAACTAAGGATACAATCTTGTAAGTTTTCTAGTTATTCATCTAGTTTGTCTATAACATCGTGCACATTGGTTGTAGGAGGTGAAGTCATGGGAAATGAAGTATGCAAACTATGAGCCATAGAGGGTTGATTATTAACACTATTAGAAAGAGAGTTAGATAACCCAAGATCCATGGTGAGTGAGATGTCACGGGATGACTATTATTAAAATGGAAGGAGGTAATGCAATGTCCTAGAATGAAATGCAATTTTTAGATTCCACACAATGCAATTTATTGATTACATAATGTAATAAATTGAAAATGGAATATTGTAAATGCAAATTTTGAATTTTGACAATGCACTAATTGAAGCAAATTAAGCTATATGCAATGAATTTGATGAAACAACAAATCAAAAAATTGAAAGAGGAAAGTAATAGTAGCAAACAAAAGCCTAAAAATGAGATTTTAATTTCTATAAAATGCAAATTAGGATCTAACAAGGACTCATTCGTTAGTAAGGGCGAATGGGTCTTGGTTAGGTATTTTTGGAATGTTTTGACTGATTTTTGAGTGATTTTCAATGAGTTTAAGATGCCAAAAAGTACATGCCTAGCCTGATCATGGACTCACTCGCCAATAAAGGCGAATGGGTCCTTGATAGGGATTTTGTAACTATTTTTGAATGATTTTCAAGCTTTCTATAATGTCTTTCAGTTTCAGGTCTGAGACACTAACTTTCAGTTTCAAATTTTCTAGAAATGCAATAAAATGATGAATGCAAAGACCTAATTTGAAAGGAAATGTTATTTTTATTTTCAAATGCAATTGAATGAGATCTAAATGGTATGCAAAATGACTGATTTGTTTTTGTATTTTTTAGATTTAGAGAAATACAAAACAATACAATTCTAAACCCTAAATGAGATGCAATTTTGAATACAAATTAAGAAACCCTAAATGAGATCTAATTCAATGAAAATGAGATGCAAATGAATGCAAGATCTAACCTAGGATGCAATGAAAGACTCCAAAATCAAAAAAATGCAATATTCAATAGGTCGGGCTCATCAAAATGTTTAATAGAAAAATTGGGGTTTATCAAAATGAATTGATCAAGATGATAAACCACTCGAATTTTCCTGTAAGACATGAAATTATGTGTGTGATAATATGCCAATAACAATCAGAAACTAACCCTAACTATTATAGCAACTATGAGGGGATTTGTTAGAACTCAAAATGATGTGTACCTTGCTGCAAGAAGGCTATTTTTAGGGTACAAAGGACTCATTCGCCTTTAGTGGCGAATGGGTCCTTGATATGGTTTGTGAAATTGATATTTGGGTTTTGTTCATTGATTCCTACACTCTCAGATCCTCGGTTGTCAGCCCCCGAAAACCCGTGGAAAATTTTGTAACCTTCTTTTCATGTTCTTGTACTATGAATGACAACTTTGCAATTTGACAATTTTGCTTCAAACTTCTTCTCCACTTGATCTTCAATTTGTAAATCTGCAAACACACATTCAAGAGAAGAATTTTTTTTTATTGTTAGGGAATAGGGGTTTTCCTCAGTCAAACCCATTTTAGGTAATTAAACCAAATGATGAAATAATGAAGTTGAATCATGACCATGAAATGATGAAATGTTGATACCTCAGAAGTTGTCTTGGAGTGTAAATCTGAAAACTAACATGTGGTGGCCATGAAGAATGTAGATCTTGATATAAAATAGGATGTGAAATAATGCTTTCAATATGGATTTTCAATGCTACATCAACTATCTTAGCTCAACAACATGCTTGAATGCACTATGCCTTTGATATGATGAAATGCCCTTGAATTGCTACAATAAACTTCACTAATCTGCCCTTGAATGCCTTTGAAATGCTTTTGAAGTGCTCTAATGCTTGAAAACTTGAGTACTTATGCCTCTTGTAAACTTGCTAGGAGAAACTATGTGAATTAACCCCATATTTATACTAAATCTAGAGATTAACCCCGAAATTCAAATAATTTAAGCCGACCTCAGATTTAGGATTGAAAATAATTAAAATACTGCCAAAATTAAATTTTAAAAGGGGTGTCCTATGTGAGAAGGACCTATTCACCATTAAAGGCGAATGGGTCCTAGCACAAGTTTCTAGGACCTTGCTTCGGGGGGTGGAAAGAACATCAAAAACCCACCTCAAATATGCATAGAAAGGGGGGTCCTATGATTCACCACTAATGGAAAATTGGTCCTAGCACCATTTTCTACAACCTTATTTTTTCCAAATTTAATGTCATGCAATTTGATTTATGGGTGTCAGGATAGATCTTCAGAAATTAAGAGGGCTTGAATTTGAATTAAAGGGGCACATTAGGCTCAATTAATTAATGAAAACTTAGATAAGTGTGAAAGTATACTACAACACTTTACAACACCTTAAATAAGGTATAATTTATGTACACTTTATAAAAAAGGGGCCCTAAATTAATGTGAATGTGTACATCACATTACAACACTAAACCAAGGCATTATTAAGTTAATTTTGTGTCAATTATTCCCAAATTAAGTGTGAAAAAGAGCTTTTTTTGACACTACACCGGTACATATAAAAAATGCTAAAATTAGACTCTAAGTTGATTTCAAAAGTTTGAACAAGGCATCTAAGAAAGGCAATTATTCGTTTCCTTCCTTAGATGAATTCCACCAAATTGTTAGTGGTTCAAAGATGATGTTAGTTATAGATGGATATTCCAATTACAATCGAGGTCTAGTCAACCATGAAGATAAATTAAAGACAACATTTAGTAATAAAGAGATAATCCTATGTACAAAAGGATGCCTTTTGGGCCAATAAATGTAGAGGTATATTTCTAGATATCTATGGACATAATATTCATATATTTGGTTGGAAAGTGTATCATTATTTATATGGATAGCTTGAATGCTTTCTCCAAAAATAGAGCCAATTATGTTGTAGACCTTAGAAAGATACTCCAATGCTATAAGGATCATGACAATTCATTGAATCCGAAGAAATGCATCTTCAAAATAATAGAAGGTAAACATTTGGGCCACTTAATATATGAGAGAGTCATCTCTATAGATCTAGATAGAGTTGAAGCTATGATAAAGTTGTGTATGATTGGTAATAAAAAATATGAAATACTTTTTTGAAAAGATAAAATTTGTTAGGAATTTCATCACTAGTTTTGTAGAAATTATGAAACTATTGAATTCCATGCTCAAGAAAGATGCTAAGATTGAATGAGAAACAAAGGAAAATAAAGCATTTGAAGAAATTGAATGATGCATTACAAAAGATCTGATATTAAATATTGCTGACTACAAAAAACCTTTCTATATATATTTTTGTATCCAAGTATTCTTGTGCATTTATTTTAACATAGTGAGGAGAAACCAATGAAAAAAGACCCATCACATTCATGAGCTCCCCTTTTTGTTGGATTTATAACATATTTTTATATAGTTTAGTGTATCGTGCAATTTAATATATGATAAATAATAAATTAAAAAAAATTAATAGTTAGAATAAATTAATAGTTAGTTGTTGGTTTTCTAGGAGTTATTCCCATAGGTAAGTAAGTTTTATATGGGATAATAATAGATTTATAAATTCAATGTATTGAAGTGTAATATCATCTAATTGAAATCATATATCTTCTCATTTTTGTGCAGTTTTGGTTTAGCATTTCCAATAGTTTCATGCTCTACCATTTTTAATATGGTATTAGAGAAATTAAAGATTTTGTTCCTGTGTATTGAAATCTATATAACAACAACATTTATGAAGTAGTTTTCTTGCCATTTAACTAGTACTTGACATGATGATGCTTTGATAAATGCGTGCATGATATGATGTTGTAGATGAAAGAAAAGATATTTCAAATCTTGGAACAAAGTGTGTAAACCTACTGAAGCCACACTTGAGTGAAAGGATGTGTGACATTGATAGAGGAGGTGTGATGTCATAAATCTACAATAGAAAAGACATAAAATCATGATAAGAAGGCATGAATGTTCCTACATATTGAAAAGATGATAATGAAAGAAGCATGCTCTTCCCTGTTGTGTTCATAGGTTTGTTGATTGCTATTAAAAATTCCTTTATTGCTATATTGGTGTAAGGTGTGGATAAATAGTAGTGGATGTTAAGTGACCCTTTAACCTTGGATTTACAAGAGCGGATATTTTAGGTGAGAAATAGTTTCATTTGAAATGGTGGTCAAAGTTTTATAGTGATCGTAAGGTTAAGGTATTTATATGAAATGTCAAGGAGATTGAGCATTAGAAAGAGGAAACATTTTGTGAGAAAATTGATATGAGAACTATTATATTTTCCCCATATACGGAGTTGCTAAAGATCCATGTCACTAGTAAAAACCACAGTCTTCTTAGATTTTGTCACATTTTATCTATTGCAGATTTGATCGAACATCTAGTCAAATATTTTTATAAGGGCATATTAATAGAAATTATTCAATTTGAAGGGCAGTATGAAATTATAATTTTACATTGAAGTTTGGATGTATGCAAATATAGGGATGTTGGTGATATTAAGTTATTTTCTTTTTTGGGTCAAATATTTGAATAAGTTTGATGCATTTTTGTAATAAGAGATAAGGTTATATCTATACTATAAAAGGGTGCACTTTTGGTTGAATCCAATGTATACATATGGATTTTATTTTGTGTTGTGTGTAACCCTGAAACAAACATGACCATTAAAATTTTAATATTTGGTGAAACATGGTGTCTTGGATTACATTTTACTTGATGCAAAATGTTGCACAAGACATGAAAAGAGAAAACATAAACAAGGTTATGAAGTCAATGTTGAAGAAAAGGGAGAATACAAAAGGTGAAGAACCTATCGAGCTTAAAAAATAAGCACATCTTTAATTGGAGGGAAGAGCTATTTTATCATCTTGAGTTAGCTTCTCACTTAGAGATGATATACTGTATGAGAAGCACCAGTTTTATATTTTTATCTTTAGTCCCTTCATGGAGCAAGAGAAGGCATGAAAAAATTGTTTGGCTTATAGATAATTGAGTATGTATTTGGTGAGTGGTACCTATGGATAATTGAGTTTGTCTCGATCCATAGTTTTGTAGGTGTGTACTTGTGGATAATTGAGTTAGTTTCAATCCATAGGTGGAGGTGTGTTACTATGGATAATTGAGTTAGTCTCGATTCATAGTTGATTGGTGGTTTTGTTACTATGGAGAATTGAGTGTCGAATCCAAGTTGGTTGGTTTCTATTTTGTGAATATGGGAGTTTGTCTCAATTCATAGGAGGAGTGGTGTACTTGTGGATAATGAAGTATGTATCAATTCACAAGTATTTTGTAGATTTGATAGTCATGAGATTCATTGATGTGTTCAGTTTGGTGTTTCTTGGATGAGTGAAGAGAATACATGGATATTCTTCATCAAAGTATTTAGAAGGGCTAAGTTATGTTCAGTCCTTACAATGTTCCACCCTTTGTTTGGACTGATGTAATAAGGGGGGCATTGTTGGATTTATTACATATTTATAAATAGTTTAGTCTATAGCATAGTTTAATAAATAATAAATAATAAATAAAATAATTGTTAATAGCTAGAATAAATTAATAGCTAGTTGTTAGTTTGTTAGGAGTCATTCTCATAGGTAAGTTGATTTTATACGAGAGAATAATGGGTTCATATAGCCAATATATTGAATTTTAATATCATCCAATTGAAATTAATATATCTTATTTCTATGGAGTAATAGTTTAGCATTTCCATTATTTTCATGCTCTACAAATTTCAATACCTTTAAGAGTGAAAAAATCCAATATCCTTAAATGTAGAAGCAACCATTTGCACTAGTCAGACTTGTTAAAATAATTAGACACTATATTTGAGAAGGTATTTTTTGTTGTTCTAGACATTGTTGTAAGGTCATTATTGATGTAGAGAGATCTTGGTGAATTAAAATATAAATAGATGGTTGTATTACAATAATTTTTCCTAGAAATCCATCCTATGAATCTAGTGAGAGGATATGACTTATCTTAGAATATGAAAATTTGAGATACATAGATTAGTTGCCAATAGTATATTGTGAGTGTCATAATCGAAGATGATTGGTATAAATATATTTTCTACCTCTTAAATAAAAGTTTTCCATTGTCACCAATGGATTAGTATGGGCCGACTACACTTGATCCATGAGGATACGAAGAATATTTATGCCACTAAATTTCAATCCCAATAGAGATCATTCAAATAAACACTAAACTAGGAATCCATACAAAATTAACATGTTAACTACAAAATCTTGATAAAAACCCCTAATCTAAGATATTTAAATTTATCCTATTGGGGGAGTGGTGTCGCGTTGATGTCAAATGCCGACCCTTTCCCAATCCCCTGGATAATGAGCTTGTTTCAATCAGTTTTATTGAAGAAAACTAATGAAACCATTATGAGATGTGTGATGAACATAATCTAAAGCTAAATGAACATGATGCAAGCTACTTTAACATGATTTATGCTAAAATGATCAAGATGTGTGAATGCAAAGCTAGACCAAATGATTCTAAGTTAAAAATATTGAAACCCTAATTTTAAAACAAGCTAAATGTATGCATCTAAGTTACCATGGAAGACATTAATGGAAGCTAAGCTAATTAATGAAAGTAATTAAACTAAAATGATACTAAATAAATGCCAAACATGAGTGTGTATGTGAGTGATTCCAACAACATGAGTTTTCTCTAAAAAATATGGATCCATTTGTCTCCAAATAGCGATCTATTTATAGGAGGACAAATGAGAAATGAAGGGTTGAGATTAAAAGGTTAATCAATGGTCAAGGATGAAGGAAGGATGAAACATGGATCATAGATTCTCATCAACGGATGAGAATCAATGATCATATGGATCAAGGAAAGAATCAAGGGTTCTCATTCCTTCAAACAAACACACTTTTAACTTGCACAAGAAGTCTTGTAAGTTAACTTGTACATGATTTTTTGTAAGTTTATTATGAAAGAGAATATTCCTTTTTCATAAGAGTGAAGAGAGAGAATATTCTTTAGAATATTTTCAAGGGTGAGGAAAATAGATATTTAGCAAATTAAAACAAAGTTTTAATGTGCAAAAGGGGAAGGAATATTCCATGGGGATATTCTCTTTTGGAGGAATGTGCAAAGGAGGAATATTCCCTCAAAATATTCCCTTGCAAGTGGGGGGAATTAGATTTAGTTAGGTAATTGATAATTAAATAGAGGTTTAATTATGCAATTAGGGGAATTTCATGATTTTCATTAAATAAAGTGATTTAATGAAAAGGGGGAAAGTGGAATGATATTTAATTAAATAACTTAGGGTTATTTAATTAAATAAGAGGACTTAGGGACTTAAATTAAATAACTTGATTTATTTAATTTAATAAGACGAAATGTTAGCATGAAAGGGGGTGAATTAACCTGATTAAATTAATTAGGTTAATAGATGCAAATGACATAACTAATTAAATAGCTAGGCCAATTTAATCAATTAAGTGAAAAGAAGATGGGTTTCAAGACGAAATGATGTTAGTATACCCGATTCGAGTGCATGATATCATTCAAGACATTTTTAAGTGTCTACATTTTTCCCCTCTTTGAAGCAAGGTACCTATTATGTTGGTTCAAAGACCGACGCTTTTCATTTTAAAAACTATTGCTCAGATCAAGAAAATTAAAAAAATTCTGATTTTTTAGATGCCCCACTATTGCCCCAATGGAAGGAATAAGCTACTGGTTCCTTGCCCCTTGAGAAATTGGGCAGAAATTTTGAATTTTGGGTTGATTTCTCGAAAAAAGTTAAATATTGCCCTAGGGGCGTGAAATAAGCCTGAGCTTGGAAAGATTGGTGAAATTGGTGAAAAACCCTACCTGCATTGTTAAATTAGGGAAACAACCCTAATTTGTAGGCATAAATAGGTGATGGAGGGTCAGTTTCAATTCATTTATGCATTCACACCTTAGATAATTTTTGCATATTGAGCTTTGATCTTCTAATGAAATGGTGCAACAAGTGCGCCCACGATACATTTTTGACCAGGTTCAAGAGTACCAGAGGCCTCGAGGCACAGGACAACCGGTATTTGATTTGAAACTTGACTTGCATTTTGAATTTTGAGTGCATTTATTGCAATTTGAAATTTGGATTTGAGCGGTGTTGCTATAGAGTGACGTTATTTTGAGAATTAGTGACACTATTTTCATTTCTAGTGACGCCATTGTGATGAGTGACACATTTCACAATTTGAAATTAGGGTTTCCAGATTTCAAATCATGATGCAGGTGTAAATAGAGATGCACTTGCCAAATTTGGAATTTAGATTTAGGGTTTCCAAATTTTAAATAGCGACGTAGATATGATGAGCAATGCTAGTCAAAATTTGCAATTTGAGTGCATCTAGTGTCACTGTTTGGAATTTGAGTTATGGTGAAACTTTTGTAAATAGTGACGCTTTTGTCATTTTGGGGGATAAAAAATCCAAACTTAGCCAATTTTTGCAAATTTTGACGTCGTGCACTTCATGGGTGCAAGAGGTTATCCAGCCTTTAATGTCCCGCGAGCACAACTGATTGTACTATCTATACTTGATGATTTGTTTGAGCTTTGATGGGAGCACCTGGGAGAGATCGGCTTGTGGTAGGTATGTCACCTACATGCCTATTGTGCTAACCCATTTGGCGATGATGACAACGTTATGCAAGTGATGGCATAGTGAGACTTCGTCATTCTACCTAACCACCAATGAGGCGACAATGCGGTTGGAGGATGTATGGCAGATTTTGCAATTTTCAATATATGGTGAGCGTGTATATACGACATTGACGCAAAATATGATGCCTACCACAAGGTTCTTGACCAGAGTCTATTATCCTGGTCAACTCCTAGATTGACCTCAAGATGTACAGAGGTCGGGTGTCAACATTCAAATTGATCATTGCGGCAGTGATTTTGAGGTTGGTTGCCCCAAATCGATGTAGCAAGGGATTTAGTCCAGGATGGGGACTAGCTTGGCTTACAATGCTTTTTCAAAGGACCTAGTTTGCATGGGGACCAGTATGCTGGCTTCCCTTTACCATGATATGCATGACTTCATGTACTATGATGTTAGAGTGATTGGTACAAGGGTCACCCTTCTTCACATATGGGCATGGGAGCACATTTTCATGCTCCAACTAATTCTCCACATGGCAGATGTGGATCCAGATGATCTGGTCATCTAGACGTATAGAGGAACCATCACTCTTGAACACGCAGGAAAACTTGGTATCCTATACTGGCAGAGAGTGATTGATGAGATGACAGTGTTCAGATGACAACCATGGCTTCAAATGCCATCATGGTATGATGATGTACAATAGTTATTCCTTGCTCAGTAGACCTGGTTCATTCAAGGCTGAGAGCACATGATGATTGAGAGGTACCGGCCCGATAGAGTGGCCAGACAATTTGGCAAAAGGCAGGATAGGCCCGACGACTAGTACACTACCATTTTTTCTAGATTGAAAGGAGAGGTGATATGGGGGCACACGATCCTAGCCCATGAGGTTGTTGTGGGATTCAGACAATTGGTTGCAAGGCCATGGGCCTATGATCAGGGATAGGTAGATGCAAAGACAATGCCTGCATATGATACATGGTTTGTAACCCCTCCCAGACTGAAAGATCCAATAGGTATACCTCCATGAGGGAGGTTGAGAGGGAGGGGAGTAGGCAGAGGTTGAGGCCAGCCAGAGGATGGACAAGGCAGAGGATGGGGAAAAGGTCTAGATAGTCAGGGTAGAGGATAGGATGGCCAACAACACTAGGATGAGCAAGTCTCAAGTGCACCACTATTGCATCAACAACCACCTTAGCAACCACCGATACAACAACAACCACCACAAAATCCACTGTTAGGGCTAGATCCCCGTGATGTTCAAATTCAATAGTTGTAGCAATAGTTGCAGTTGATTATGACTAAGCGAGATCATGCTTGACAGAAGGTTAATGCACTCACAATGGAGAGGGATCAGGAGTGTCAGCTCAAATAGACCTCAGATATGCAGTTGGCACAAGAAGTCTGGCGACGACAATAGTTAGAGGTTGTGATAGCTGCAACATAGGGGCAGACAGTTTCTACTTGACTATACAAAGAGGCAATGACTAAGGCTACTTATTATCGTATGCATTATCATCGAGATGTTCTTCAGGCGATGAGGCAACCCGATTTTTCATAAAGGAGTGGAGCACATCCTCGGGCTGAGGATCATCCATCAAAGAGACAACTTGGGGAAGCGTGCAACCATCAAAGCTAGTTGGTCAACATACACTTTTTTGAGTATTCACTCGATTGTTTATACAAATATACATTCATGGACTCATTTTTGATAGCCTCATGGATATTGAACTTTTGATAGATATACACACTCTGATTCAAATATTTTACCATGACAATCATTTTTTGATATATATATATGAGATGATACAGATTCATGATATGCGATGTGCTCTTTATTTTATTTTCATGAATGTATGGATGCAGATGATGTTGATATGATGGGATATGCTTATGTATGGATGCACTTATTTTTCAGTATCTTTTCATGATATGTTATGGGATGGATGCTATGATATGTAGATATTATGCTTATGAAAATGATATGGATGCATTTCTTTTTGTGTAATTTTCTTTACATTTTTATGAGATGGTGATGTATGGATAATGCAGATATTCATGATAGTGCGATGTATGTTTATGTTATGATAATGATATATATGCATGCTAATGAGTTGTGGATGTAGGATGGATGCATTTGATTATGTTTTTGTTGACTGTCATGATATCGGGTTAGCATGGAAGAATATAGCAGAAATAAGATGAATGATTTGACCATTAATTTTGATGATTGAAAAAAAGTCCAACAAGTCTATGATCCACCGAGACTTTGATGATGCATGATGCATGATGCATGATGATGATTTTCTCATATCTTGGGATTGGGATTTTTTGTCATTCCTTATTTTTGATATAACACATAGATACGATGCGTCAAGGTATTGATATCTAGGACGACGCTGTATCTAGTGTAATGGAGTTTGACACTGCAAACATATAGTTCTTGTTCATACCTTGACATCTGAAAACTTTGTTGGAATGTAAGTTATAATTTTAGAATATATCAGACCAAAGCATACGCAATAGTCAACAATGTACTCCAAACAACTTTCCTATACACAACCAAGCAAGAATACGCTAAGATTATTTTACAAGAATACCCACAAGCACAAAAAATGAAAGATAATGATCGATGCCCCATTCCTTTCTCTCTAAATCATTTTTATAGACATCATCAAGAGGTCCTCGAAATGGGTCAATAAGATAAATCATAAGAAAAGATCAAAGACAAACAATCAATGTTATCTATATCTCTTTCTAGTTTAATGTATCTAAGGTGACTTTTGATATTGATGCCCATCGTAGGAAGGATGCATCCTAGGACATGTTGACCAAGTGTTTTGATTAGGATGATGTGTTTGATAAGTTGTTGATACAAATTCCACCAACCCGTTTACCTATGATCTAGACTTTAGATTTTAACACTTAGGTTCTCACTTTATGACTTGTGATACTTGTTTTCTATTTGTTTTGCCAGAGGTTAAAGGTGATACTAAATTTATTGTGGGTGAAAAATTTATTGTGGGTGAAAGTGAAATGGGATGGATGGTTTTGGATTTTCTGGAATATTTCAATGTTTTTGGTATTTTGAAAATGTTTTGAGGTTGTTATTGGTCTTTTTGAAAGTTTATGTGAATGTTTTAGTTTTTTGATTATTTGAGGCTGTTTAGGGTTTTTTGTAAGTTTTCAAATGTTTAGGATTTTGAGTTTTACAAGTGTTTTTTGTGTTTTCTAATATTTGAATGTTGAGGGTTTTTTCAATGTTTGGATGTTTTGAGATTTTCTGAGATATTTTGATGTTTTGGGATTTTCAGAGATTCAACTAAGAACCTAACCTAAAAGACCTATCCTAGGGGCCTTGGGGGATAAACAAAGATTAGCCTTGCCTATGTTATACACACAGGGACCACGTAGTTTGAGTAACTTGACTTATTGGCAATTAGAGATGAACAATTGACAAAATGCCAGTTTATTATGAGGGACTCATAAAGGACTGACCTAGGGTGTCTCGGGGGCACATCAATTATGGCCTTGCCTACATTCAAGCTTAGAGACTCGTAGTTCAATAAGGTATTTTTTTGGATTTTTGATGTTTGACCTTTTTAGGGATTTTGATGTGTTTTAGATGTTTTGGATTTTGACTTTACAATTTTGTGAATGTTTTTGGATTTTAGCTATACAAGATTTTGCAATTTTTTTTGGATTTTTGATGAATATTTATGAATGTTTTTGGGATTTTGACTGTGATTTCCAATAACCTTAAGATATATAAGAACTTGATATGATCCAGAACAAATTTCCCCCAACGTGATGTGATATACTACCTTGATATAGGTAGGACAAGGTGACCTTAGGAATACACCGAGTAGTACTAAAGGGGATATGATATTTCACAATATCAAGCTATGATTCAGATGTGGATGGGTGATGGAAGAAATAGGATAAATGATGCAATGGATGGATATGATGCAAAGAATGATAGGATAACGAGCCAAATAATAGGTGAGGTGATTTATTTACGCAAGGTGCTTTTTTTTCCAGGTTTTCACCAAGGTACTTGCCCAAAGCACCACCGAAGTGGTTTTCATTAGAGGATTATTTTTTTCTTTACTGTTTTCAATCCTTTTTCTTTTTTTTTTGGATTTTGATCATTTTTTGATTTTTTTGTATTTTCAGATTTACACCCTTTAAGACTAGACATAAAAAAATTTAAGATGCAAGTTGTTGGTTGGTTCCTACAAGGGTTCACCTTCAGGTGTTAACAATTGATAAGCTTCTAATCCATAGCTTTTTGTGATCACAAAGGGATCCAACCAGTTAGGCTCAAAATTTCTTTTACTGTCCTAATCTGGAAGATTCTTTTGATTCTGCTTTAGGACAATATCCCCTTCTTAGAAAGATTGACATTTGATCTTGTTATAGTTTCATTTTAGTTGGTTTTGGTATACTTACAAGTGATTAAGGTCATAAAGATGACACTCATCCAAAAATTATAGCTCATTCAACTGGGATACTCTGTATTATTCATTAGTGATTAGGTTCTATAGTGACACTCACAGTGATGGAAGCTCAACCTCATTATGCAAGATGGATTCTAATCTATAGACCAAGGAGAAAGGGGTTGAACCCATAGGCATGTAGATACTGGTTTGATAGGCCCAAAGAGCGAGATTTAACTGTAGATGTTAGTCATGACCACCTTCATTGACCATTTTCTTTAGGATTTTTAGAATGGTCTTGTTTATAGCCTCAGCTTGATCATTGCCTTGGGGGTAGTACGGGGTGGAGAATCAGTGTTGGATGTTGAATCTTTGACATAGCTCTTTGACATCCTAATTCTTGAAGGGTGTTCCATTATCTAAGACAAGGGTTTGCAGAACACCATAATGATAGATAAGGTAATTCAAGATAAAATTGGAAATTTGCTTCCCCGTTATGTAGGTCATTAGAATGGATTCGATCCACTTGGAAAAGTACTCAGTGGCAGTTATGATGAACTTGTGGCCGTTGGATGAGGTTGGAGTGATCTTTCCTATGAGGTCAAGCCCCCATTGCGAGAAAGGCCAAGGTGTGACCATTGGTTGCAAATCCTGGGATGGAGCATGAATCAAATCTCCATGTTGTTGAAATTAGACACACTTTTGCACATACTAATGAGCTTCTCTTTCCATGGTTGGCCAATAGTACCCCGTCCTCAACGGTTTCTTAGCTAAAGTTATACCACTAGAATGGGAACCACATATGCCATTGTGTACTTATGTTAAAGCAGTCAAGGCTTCCTCTTGGTTAAGACATCATAGTAATGTCCCCTTGATGCTTTGATGGTATAAGGTATCACCTAGGATCACAAATTGGGATGCCTTATTTACAAAGGTCTTTTTAAGGTTGGAGGTGATATCGGATGGGCGGGTTCCTCTGCTAAGGTAGATGAATATGTCATGATACCACGAGGATCTAGGACCAACAATGACACACAAAAATTCATATTCAAGGATTTTTAAAGTTGGTATGAGAATTTTTTACCAAGAATTCATATTGGAGGACGCTATGCGACATGTATAACAATGATCCAATTGTTTCCATAGTGTCTACTGCTCGGTTGTTCATGTGAGGAATCTACTCAAAAGTTATATCAATGAAAATATCCTTGAGAATTTCTACCATCTTCTTGTAAGGAGCAAGTTTATCATCCTTAGTTTGATAGTCATCATTGACTTTGTTGATAACTAGTTGTTAGTCTCCATATACTTTCATCTCTTGTATCTATCATTGAACTGCTATCTCTAGACCTGTGATTAGGGCTTCGTACTCAACAATGTTGTTAGTACAGGAAAATGATAGCCTATATGACTTTGGAATATAATCACCTTGAGGGGTGATCAAAATAATACCCACTCTTGATCCATGTTGGGTGAATGATCCATCAAAGTACATTTTCCATTGATCTGTTGTATTGATAATGAACACTGATTCATCAAGGAATTCAGATATCAAAGGGTTCTTTGTATAGATAGGTGCCTTTGCTAGTTGGTATGTGATCACTTGTCTTTTGATTGCTTTGCGCTCCATGTACTCTATTCCAAATTCAGTTAAGATCATCACCCACTTGGCCATTCGTCTAGTAAGAGTTGCTTTGGATTACAAGTATTTCAATGGGTCGATGCTTGCAATAAGTTTGATTTGATGTAATAACATGTAATGTATTAATTTTTGTGAAGAAAAAACCACTCCTAGGCATGCTTTCTCAATGGATGAATAGCTCATTTCATAGCCCACCAAGGTCTTGCTGATTTAATAAATAACTCTTTCCTTTTTATTTTCATCATGTTGTGTTAGAAGAGCACCTAGTGTCGCTGATGTTGTTGAGATATATAGGATCAATGGTTTGTTTGGTATTGATGGTATGAACATTGGAGGTGTCAATAGGTAGTCTTTGATCTGCTGGAAGGATTTATCACACTTCTCATCCAACTTGTAAGTTATTCCTTTATGGAGAAGATGCGAAAAAGGGTGGATTTTATCTTATAGTTGTGCTATGAAACTTTTGATGGACTGCATCCTTGTAACCCTCTCAACTGTTTCAATGTTTGCAATGGTTCCATGTCTAGGATGGATTTCACTTTTGCTGGATCAATTTCTATCCCTCTTTGTGAGATGATATAACCAAAAAGTTTCCCTGATGTAACCTTGAAGACAAACTTTTTTGGATTCAGTCGTACCTAGTACTCTTCAAGTCTATCAAAGATGGGTCCCAAGACTTGTATGTGTTCACTCATTTTCTTTGATTTTTCCAAAATATCATCCACATAATCTTCGACTATTTTTGGATCATGTCATGAAAGATGAGAGTCATTTCTCTTTGATGGGTTTCTCTTACGTTCTTTAGCCAAAATGGCACCACGTTCCAACAATATGTTCCCCATTGAAAATTAAATGCAGTTTTGTGTTGATCCTCCTTAGCGATAATGATTTTATTATAGCTTGTAAAACCATCCATGAGCGATAACATTTCATGCCCAACTGTTAAGTACACAATGAGGTCAATGTTAGGATGAGGGAAATCATCCTTTGGGAATGCCTTATTTAAGTCTCTAAAATCTATGCATATTATGATGCCACCAGTGGGTTTGGAGATTGGTACCAAGTTTGAAACCCACTCAGGATAATCTATTGGTTGGATAAATCCAACATCAAGAATCTTTTGTAACTCAAGTTTCACCTAGAGTGCTATCTGAGGGTTCATATTCCTTAATTCCTACTTCACTAGCTTGGCTTTGGGATAGACTGCTAAGTGATGCACAACCACTTTTGGATCGAGCCCTGGCATATCTGTGTATGACCAAGCAAAGTTGGTTCTTTTCTCTTTTAAGAATGTTGCTAGGTTTTTTCGTTCTTCATCCATGGATTCAACATAGAAAGTGATCTTGGGTGCTTCTTCTGTTCCCACATTGAATGGAGTGGCCTTTTTTGCTAGAACTACTGACTTCTTGGGATGTATCACACTAAGGTGGAGATTGAATCCCTCATCCTTGGGTGCCTCAACAAGGTTTTCACCCTTGGATGTGTCCTTTCTTTTTACTATTTTAGGATCAAAAAGTGCCACTATGTGGTTTTTACTCAAAGATCTGCATGTTAATTGTATTTCATCAATTTTGCGACTAAAGGATTCAATCATCTCCCCGTAGTACGCCCCTATGTCAAGCTCTATGTCAAAAATTTCTTTGTGATCTTCCCATGGTAAGTTGTCACGGAGTCCCATGAATTTTGAGATTGCTTCATTGTTTTCGAATAAATCTAGAATTGGTGGTCCTTGTTGGTCCAAGTCAATGAGTTTTGGGTATACTAGGCATATTTCAGTTAGTTGATCACTCAGAGCAAAGGATATTACATATATCATGAAGAGGGAGTTATTCTCAAATAGGTCAGCAACATCTAGGGGGAATTCATCTAGGTTCATATCACACGATGTAGGTAACCAAGAGGAAGCCTCAACTCGTTTAGCGGAAGTACCTTTTCCAATAAGGGTGACATTTCTAGTAGTACAAATTAGTCCAAGATTCTTTAGGTTTTTCTCAAGAACAATGGGTTCTAGCAAACCATTATCATTTTTTCCTAGCTTCTCATTCTTGTTATAGCCCCATCCCATCATTAACTGCAAGCCTTTATTGTCATCTTCCATGGGAAGAATAAGGGATAGGTCATTCATCTTTATATAGTAGTTTAGAGATATCCTCATTTTTGAAATCTTCTTGGTTCAAATCACCCCAATTGGTGAAGGTAGTAGCTACCATCTAGATTGTTTCATCCTCTTTGTTGCTAGATGTGAGTTTTCCATGGGATTTGGGAGAAAGAGGTAGCTCCACCAACACAAAAGTGTTCTTCATTAGCTATATATTTTCCACAACCATCATCTTGGATCACTTCTTTGATGTTGAGAATGATTTGCACAGTAGGTGTTTTCGTTTCTAAGGTTGATGCAAGGGATTATGGGTCAACAAATGAGGAGGATTGTGTAGGCCCTTCATCATTTTTAGGGATATGGGGTATCTTATAGAACTTTGCCTCAAAAGGAAACTTTACACATTGATGATAGGTCGAAGCTACGAGTTCTAGGGCATGGATCCAGGGTTGACCAAGTAGGATTTTATAGGAAAGATCAAGGTCTAACACTTAGCATGTAGTTTTTGCAATGATGGGTCCTACTTGGATGGGTAGGGAAATGATGCCTTGTGATTCCCGCTCTTGATCGTCATATGCTCTGATGTTGGTACCATTTTCTTTCTCAATAGTATCTTTAGAATAGCCCAGGTTCTTGATCAACTAAAGGGTGCAAATGTTCAGACCAGCACCTCCTTCTTCTAAGACTCGTTTAACCTTGTTCTTATGAACGATCACCTCAAGGTGTAACACATGATTATGAGATGGTTTTGATGGTAGGTCTTGTTCCGAGAAGGTGAGAAGATTAGCGATGTGCCCTACCATAGCTTGAAACTATTTTGTATCAATATCCTCAGGGATGGATGATCAAGACAAAGTTTTCTCTAGGATTTCCCTATGTGCAGGGGGTAGCCTTAATAGTTCCAAGATTAATATCTATGCGGGGGTCTTCCTAAGTTGATCTAGGAGATTGTACTTGCTAGGATTTGATGTTGGCAAAATAGGTTTTTCCCTAGATTGAGATGGGACTCCTTGGATGGTGAATTTCCCACATCTTTTTGTGACTCCACACTCTGCACTAGGCCCTTTGATGGTGACAACGATGATGACACTATCACAGGAAGCGATTACATTACAATAGGTATGTTGCACGTTTTTGTAATCCTTAGATTTTCCATTGTTGCTCCCTTTTCTATGTCTGGTATAAGGTTTTTGTATATCTTAAGATCCTGGTTACTAGCTAGTACTTCAAAAAATATGGTTTCGCTCTATATAAGGTCTTAGATAATATTTTTGAGCCTCATGTATTTTGTCGTTTTGTGTCCTTTGATTTTGTGAAAGTCACAAAGATCGTTCTTGTTGTACTATGATGGTTTATCTTGTGGTTCATGGTAGTTTTCAAAGTTGGGAAGTGTTATCAGGTTTGACTCTACCAATTTCTTCATGATGGTCTTGATAGGTTTTGATAATTGTGTGTACTTTCATTTTGGATAAGTGTTCTTGTTAGGTGTTCATCTTTGTTGCATTTCGATGTTGTTGATCTGATTGTTCTGAGGTGGTGTTGTTTGTTGCATATTTGGTTGAATATTAGCTATTTGATTTTTATTCAGCTTAGGAGCATTTAGGACCACCTTAGCATCTACCACACCATCATTTGTCACATTCTTGTTCTTAGCCTAAAACACGAGGCTTGTTGTTTGAACTAGTTGATGGGAAATTATCTTTGTAAGCTTGAGTATTTCTTTGTGAGATTAGAGCTCTCTAGATGTTAAGGGCTCTAGGGAAAAACTTGTCATAAGATGTAATACACTAAATTTTCAAGTGGAAGGATAGATCTAGATCTAGATTTTCTATGATAATCCCCACTTATTGTTCATCGAGAAGGGGCCACTTTCTCTTACTAGCTCTTTGTCTCCACCATTGCAAGAAATTGGAAAAATATTCTCCTTTGTTTTGTTTGAGAGTATACAACTCTTCTGAGCTTACATCCATGTCAAAATTAAAGTAGAAGTGATCTATGAATTTATCAGTGATTTTTTGGAACGTTTTGATACCGGGAGGTAGTTGAGAAAACCAATCCATGGTAGGACCTTTTAAAGTTCGAGGAAAGAAGATCATTAAATAAGAATCATTGTAAGTAACCTCTATACACATGATGTTAAACTCTTTGACATGGTCCATAGGACTTCCTCTCCCTTTGTATTTTCAAATTTGTCAATTTCAAAGCCGGAGGTAATGGTACCATTGTGATGTTTCGATCGAATGGATATGGACATAAGTTTTGTGTATGGGGATTCTTTGTCTTGCCCATTCAAAGATATTTTATTTCTTGTGATAACACCTTAAGTTGTGATGCTAGATCATCTTGCAGGTTTGGTGGAGGAACGTATGTTGTTGTGGAATAGTGGATGTGTTGTACATGGGATTCTGATATGATAAGGTGTTGTATGGTGTGTATGGTGGTTTGAGATTTTGTGTAGGTGATTGCGATGTTGATGTATATGTTCCTAACACGTTCGTATTGACAATGTTTTGTTGAGGATTATAGTAGGAACCTTGTTGTTGTTGTTGTTTTTGGACATACTGTTGAGCTATTAAGGCTTATTGCTGTTGTTGAGCCACAAGGGATGCTTTTTGGGCTTGTTGTTTTTGTTGTGCCGCTATGGCTGCTTGTTGGGCTTGTTGTTGTTGTGCTCCTAAGGCTACTTAATGGGCTTGATGTTGTTGCTACTGTTGTTGTGTTGCTAAGACTACTTGTTGTTGTTGCTACTAAGGTTGCTTGTTGTTGTTGCTGCTATTGGATGACTTTCTGATAAGATTGTTGTGCTTGTTGTAAAGCTAAGGCATTCACTTGGAATGTAGGATTAGATGGTTGTTGGGACATCTATGATGGATTTTAGGTGTTTATTTTTTGAGTGGGTAGTGGATTGTTGATGAGAGGTTGGGGGTTCCCTTGGTTTAGCATTCCTTGTAAGATGGTGGATTAGGATGGAGGATGTAAGTCTGAGATAGGATAAAGATGTCCCTATTTGCATTAAGTTTTAACTTTGTGTTAGGGTGTTGGTATGCCTTTGTGGGTTGATTTGAGACACTTGGTCCACACTTCCTTGTGTGATGTTGATGAGTATAGAACTAGTCCACTATTTTTACCCTATAATTTCCTTTTTATCTATATCCTTGTCCCTAATCTTGTCACCATTTGCTGAAGGAACCTTAATATTTAATAAAATAAGGAAATAAGTTGGGGATTGATAATTTACTGAAAATCATGATAAATTTGATTATTTTGTGGCAAGAGATGGTTCGAAAGGAAGTTGAAGGTTGTTATAAATGAGAGGACCTCAGGAATCTGATGAAGTGAAACTTACAAAAAGATGTTTAAACTCTTTATTTTAGTTAAAGTTGTTTTAGTTTCATGATAAAATTGGTCTGCGACCTTTTATCAATCTAAAGACTCTTGTTTGAGTGGCCGAAAGGCCGGACGAACAAACAAACTTATCTGTTGTTTTTAGTATAATCAAACGATATATATATGCATGATGAAAATATAATATCGATAGATATAATTGAGAAATCAAATCCGCGTACTGGAAAGATCGACATATTCTTATGTATCAGTCATTTTATTAGATGAGAATTAGCGTGGAGTAGATTGGTGTTTCGTGATTGCCATCATTCAATAATCGACGAAGGCAGGGCCCACTTCCTCAGTTATTGGTGATTTTAGCATTAGATTTATATGCATGGTAATGTGTGTTTTATAGTCATTTGATTAATTTGATTTTTGTGATTAAATGATAGGTTACTATTTCTGAATTGATTCGTTCATTGCAACCGTGTAATTCATTTTGTCTTCATTCTATTGTTTGGATCCTATTTAAATCATTCAATATCTATTGATATGTATGTTTAATCGGATTAATGATTGCCAGTGTGAAAACAACTTGGTATCATAGAACGAAATTGTAAAATGCTATAAACATGGAAATGTGGGATGTTCTATTATAACCAACATCCTTGATTCTGTCTCTGTCATACTTTTTATTCTGCTTTATAGAAGTTTATTTCTCTTCTGTTTTATGTTGGTGATCTATTTTTGTTGCAAAATTATCTCTTTACAAGTTCTTGTCACATATTGTGACAAGAAGTCTGCCAGTTGGAATTTTTCTTGAACACAAATTTCATTAGTATGCATTCATCAACCCTTGGTTTCTAAACTACAGCTCTTCAGCATACTGCCACGACATAGTTCAAAAGCTTACGTTCCCAGATTGACACTTTAGGATAAACTGAGGAAACCATTTCCAAGAACTTAAATTAAGCCTATTTCAAAATAAATTAAACACCACAGTTTAGTGCAATCATTTTGGCACCGTTGCCGGGGAACGTTGTTAAAGACCCGCATTTGTAGTAAAACAAGTTAGGAATATTGCGTTAAGGAGAAAATCCACACAATTGTTTGGGTAATTATCCTTAGTTTTCTTTGCTATAGGTCATTTAAGTGTATGAATCGTAATAGAGATAACAAGGGAAGATTTATTAGGAAAGAGAAGGGAAGTAGTTCACAACCTGAAAAATCTAAAAACAAGTCAACACCATCCATTGAGGAGCCACAACCTGAGAAATTGCAAGATAAGTTCAAAGCATTTGTTAAGAAGGGTAGTCCAACTCAGGAGGAAGTAAAGTTTAAACTGCCTTTGCTAGAATTACTTGAACCTGATTTAGAGAAGTGTGCTATTGAGGCCACTATTTTTCAAACACCTGCAAATACCCAACCAAGCTCTTCTGAAATATTACACAAAAAGGTTGAAAAAATTCTCAGGGGATCTCACGGAGAAGAAGTAGGACCATTTTCTGAGGAAGGCCACAAGCCCTTTACAACCTATTTTACTCCTTGGGCATTTCAAGTTATGGATTTTGAAAACAACAATGACAACAATGACAACAACAACAATGAAAATCATAACAGGGTGTTGGCCAACAACAACCCAGTTACTTTTGAGTTTCCAATTACGGATCCCGGGAGAGGTGCTCCCATAAAAAATATTCCTCATTCTGCTTTACCTATTTTTCGTGGTCTTTCAGTAGAAGATCCTGGTATGTTTTTGTTTGAATTTGATGTGTTGCATCACAGTTATGACTATCAAAATGATGGACAGAAACTCAAACTATTTCCAGCTACATTGAAGGATGCTACTTTGCGATGGTTTATGAACCTTTGGAATATCAGAACGTGGGCAATTATGAAGGAACTATTCTTGAGCAAATATCAAGAATATTGCAAAGCAAAAGAGGTTTGGGATGAGATTTTTTGTATGACTCAAAAAGAGGAGGAGTCCATAGAAGACTACCTTGAACGTTTTATGTTTAGTCTTCAACGATCTCGCCATGAGGAACAAAATGATGATACTATTATAATGCTATTTCTTAGAGGCATATGAGATGATGTTATGGAAGAATTGAATTTAACAGGAAAAGGAAACATTTCTAAATTGGAATTTACTGATATTTGTGATATTTGCAAGAATTATTCGAGGTCACGACGTTCGGGAAGGAGTTATCCAAGTAAATCTTATGCCACAAATAATGTGACAGGTATCACGAAAAGGGAAATAGGTAATTTACTTGAGGACCTTAAAACAAATTTTCTAAATCATATGGGGAAACAAATAGATACTCTTTACACCCGTAGGAAGCAAGAAGAGGCTGAGAAGGATTTAACTGTGTTTTGTCCAGTATGTCGTAAAAAGCATGGTAGTGAAGACTGCCCATACAATAGGACAAACATTTCGTCCTTAGAAGAGGCTAGTAAGACCTCTACACTAAAACCTTTCCCTACAGGAACGCCCGAAATGGAATATACTGAGGAACCTGTCTATTACATGGCCCCTGGGTGATCTTTTCCACCACGGGCCATGCACCCTAGTGTGATGAATGATTATCTTGTTTCAGGACCTAGTCAAACCAACCCATACCAGTCTAGATAGAATGGGAGATGGCAACAACCCCCATACCCTCAGTGGATGCCACAATATCCATATACTTCACAACCATGGCAATAGGCATGGAGGCCACAACTACCACAAACATCAACATATCAACAACCATTCCCATTTCCACTGCCTTTTATGGTTAACCCTTACCTTCAGTCACAACAACTTCTTCCAGGGTTGCCATCTTCAACTGCCCAACCTACAAATCATCCACCACAGCCACCGAGACCTACATCTATGCCAACTCAACCAAATCCTAACCCCAATAATAAGGCTACTCAGCCAGTGTATAACAATGAGCCAATAGGATACTCCACTTATCCCATAAACACATTAGAGATAGATGGAGTCCAGTTAAGGTCAGGAAAGGATCTTTTGGGGCCCACTATTACAGAGGTCAATGAAGAATCCGAGCCAGAACCAATTAAGGAACCACGTTTTCCTGAAAGGTTTCAATCTGGACGAATACTAAGGGAGGATTCTCACTCTGAATTTGATTTGGTAAATGAATTACGCAATGTTAATATCAAAATTCCTTTATTGCAGGCTATCATTCTGGTTTACACAAAAATGATTCGTGAACTTTGTACTCGGAAGCAGAAAAAGAAACAAGATCCGAAGACTATTCAAGTCATTGGACAATTAGCAGATCTTATGCTTGGGAATTTAACCATTCCAAAATATTCTGATTTTAGGAAGTTCGGTCATCAAGGTAACAATTGGTAAAGTAAGTATTCCTAATACTCTTGTGGATTTAGGTGCTGCAATTAATGTAATGACAAATGGAACAAAGGATAAATTGTCCTCGGAAGGACTTAGGCCTACTTCTACAGTTCTTCAAATGGATGATAGATCTTTGGTTAAGCCAAAGGGAGTAATTGAGGATACAATTCTTTCTATTGATTCATGGGAATATCCAACTGACTTTGTGATTTTGCAGCAAAAGATTAAGCTGGGAGGATACCCCCTAATTCTGGGGTGACCTTGGTTAGCAACTACGGATGCCTATATTAATTGTCAATCAGGGGACATGGTCATTTCTAATGGAAAGCACAAGAAGCAGTTAACTCTATACCCACCAGCACAACCTTTGTTGGAAACAAAAGATCCGGTTTGGATTGATAATGACTTGGATGAGACATTACCAATTCTAACAATTGATAAAGCACTAGATATGGGGGAACCCACAGAAGATAATGTTCTTGTTAATTTTCTTCTTAACAGGTATACATTTGATAAAGTTTTTGAAAACATGGTTCTCCACTCAGGTATAAATACTCCATGTCCTTATGGGAATTTTCCGTTGGTTGGTAATTCACAATCTCTCCAATATTTTATCACCTTGCATCAATTGCTACCTCATGATTGCTTATACGGTTCATTTTTATTTTCTGATAAGCCATTTGTTTTGCAAGCCTTAGCAATTAATTCACCTGTACAATCCGAAGCCATGGAAATTTTGCCTAATCGTACACTTAATATTAATCCACAACTAACCCCTAAACAAATCCAGGACCTTATTACCATGCTTAAAACAAATAAAGATGTATTTTCTTGAGAATACCAAGATATGCGTGGTATTCATCATGATACTTGTACCCACCATATCTATATTGAAGATGAAAGTCGTCCAATTAGGCAGCCACAACATCGGCTCAATCCTGCGTTGCGTGAAATAGTTAAGGAGGAATTACAAAAGTTGTTAAATGTTGGGTTTATATATCCTATCTTAGATAGTCAATGGGTTTCTCCTTTAGTTTTGATCCTTAAAAAAAATGGTAAATGGAGAATTTGTGTGGATTATAGAGCATTAAATAAATCTACTAAGAAGGATCATTTTCCATTACCATTTATTGATCAAGTGTTGGATACTCTTGCAGGTAAGAAATTATTTTCTTTTCTAGATGGATTCAGCGGTTACAATCAGATTCGGATTGCAGCGCAAGATCAAGATAAAACTACTTTTACTTTTCCTTGGGGGACTTTTTCTTATAGAGTATTGCCATTTGGTTTGTGTAATGCTCCTGCTACTTTTCAATGGGTAGTCTTGAGCATTTTTGCAGATCTTGTCAATGATTGTGTAGAGGTATATATGGATGATTTTACTATTCATGGTAATACTTATGAGGGTGCCAAAGATAATTTAGAAAAGGTACTTAAGCATTGTATAGACACTAATTTTTCATTAAGTCATGAAAAATGCCATATGCTTATGACTGAAAGAATTGTGCTTGGCCATTATATTTCCTCTAAAGGTATACAAGTGGATCCTAAAAAGATCCAAATCATTCAGGACTTACCCACACCTTCTAGTTAGAAGGATATTCAAAGTTTTCTTGGCCATGTAGGATATTATCGGAGATTTATTCAAAATTTCAGTAAAATTGCTTCTCCTTTGTTTGCTCTGCTTGCCAAAGACATTACTTTTTCCTGGAGGCCTGAATGTCAGGAACTTTTGAAGCCATCAAAATGAAACTTGTAACCATGCCAATTTTACGAGGACCCAACTAGGAGTTTCCATTTCATATCCATACAGATGCCTTAGATTGTTTGATGGGGGTTGTACTCGGCCAAAAAGAGGATAATATCTTCTACTCTATTTATTACATTAGCAAGAATTTCACAGGGGCTGAGGTAAATTATACGGTAACTGAAAAAGAAGTTTTAGCTGTTGTGTATGCAATCAATAAATTTCAGCATTATATTACTGGGTATAAAGTGTTTGTTCACATGGATCATTCTTCCATTCGATTTCTAATGAATAAAAATGTGGTTACTGGTAGGGTCATTAGGTGGTTGCTTTTGCTTCAAGAATTTGATATAACTATACTTGATAAGCCTGGTCGAGAAAATGTGGTTGCAGAATTTTTATCCAGGTTGCAACACTCTGACGCCGAGCCCTCTCCAGTCCATGATGCATTTCTCGATGAACATATGTTTTCCATATCCACAAAGAGCCCGTGGTTTGCTGATATTGCCAATTATCTAATCACATGTAAGTTTCCACCTCACTTCTCTTCTCGCGAGTGACGAAATCTGGTTGGACTTAGTGGGAAATACACATGGATCAATGGATTACTCTTTCGCACTGGCATTGATAATATCATGTGACGTTGTGTATGTGAAGACGATTTCTTCGATGTACTTTGTGCATGTCATACATAGCCATGTGGGGGACATTTTGCTGCTCAGAGAACCGCCTAGAAAATTCTTACAGCCGGATACTATTGGCCTACACTTCACAAAGATTGTAGGCGCTATGTTCATCATTGCGATAAATGTCAGCGCATGGGTCGACCTACGCGATCAGATGAGATGCCTTTACACCCCCAATTGTCTATCGAGCCATTTGAGAAATGGGGCCTTGATTTTGTTGGGCCAATCAATCCACCCTCAAGAAACAAGGAATATATCCTTGTATGCACCAATTATGTCACCAAGTGGGTTGAGGTAGTAGCTCTCAAACAGGCCAGAGATTCAAAGGTAGCAGATTTCTTGTATTCTGAGATTTTTACAAGGTTTGGTGTACCCCGGGAAATAACCACAGATCAAGGACCACAGTTTACATTTGAGCTCATTGTTGCTTTGGTTCGTGAGTATGAGATCCACCATCTAAAGTCTTCTCCTTATCATCCTCAGGCTAATGGACAAGTTGAAGTTACTAATATGGAGATTGAAAATATTCTTACCAAGACAGTCACACTTCTTAGGTGTGATTGGGCTACGCGGCTTCCTGAAGCTGTTTGGGCTTATCACACAATGTGGAAAACCACCACTGGTTTGACCCCTTGTGAACTTGTCTATGGTAAGAAGGCAACCCTTCCTATCAAGTTTGAGGTAAAAACTTTTCGCACTGCACTTCAATTGGGTATGAATATTTCAGATGCACAGAAAGCACAGATTGATCAATTGCATTCCTTAAGTGAATTATGCCAATAAGCTCTCTTCCACTTTGAGATTGTTCAAAAGAAACGTGCCTTATGGTATGACCGTCACATCCGTCAAAGGTCGTTTCAACCTGATGATTGGGCACTTTTATATGATTCCCCTTTTCATTACTTCAAGGGGAAGTTTCACACACGTTGGCTTGGACCCTATGAGATTCAGACAATATATGATAATGGTGTTGTTCGTCTTTGTACAGTGGACTCTGAATGAAGGACTCTCCTTGTTAATGGTCATCGACTTAAACTTTACAAAAAACCTCTTTCCAGAGAAGCTTTCTTCCTCGCGATGGCACAGGAACTTATTGTTGTTCCTTTTGGTCTCCTCCGGGATTGACCACATATATAAAAGTAAATAAAATAATAATAATAAAAAAAAACAATAAAAGATCCAACAATGAAAACCTTTGGGAATTGTTGGCCAGTTAATATCTGAAAACTGAATTCTGGCGGATACTAACTGCAAAATAAACTTAGGGGTGAAAATCGATTTTTTGGCGCCTCTAGGTGGTGGTAGGTTGAAAACCGGGATGCCGACGACCTGTTGAAGTTATCAAAATTCAAAATTCAAAATAAAAAACAAAGAAAGAAAAGAACACGAAGTGCCCATCCACTTCTCTGCCAGGAATGATCTTGCCTTTTCCGCGCCTCTCTATTTCTGCCATGGTTGTTTGTGGCTTTCAGTCAACAACCATTTTTCTGCTTGATGCTCTCTTCTATGTTTTATTGCAGGTGCTCGTATTCTTGGTTCCAACTCCTGTCATTTCTTTTCCAGGAGGCGTTGTTTCCTTCTGCATGTGTGACAGGTGTTCGTTGGGTATTTTCTGCATGCTGCCTTGTTGTCCGTTGCTCGATCATTGCTTCGCTGGCTTGTGCCGTCATCTTCTCTCAATCGCCGTACTCGTTTGTTGTCTTTCGTTTATTGCTCTTTTGCTTTCCCTTTCATGAGATCTGCTTTTGGTGCTATCATCCGTTAGTACGACTTCCTACTTGTCACAACCACCTCCTTTCCGGTCACATTTTTGTAGATTTCCAATCTTATTCGTCATCTCAGTGCATGCGACGTACATTTTGGGTGATCGTGGTAATCGGTAACGGATTTTTCTCTACCTCTTTCTTTATTTTATTTAATGTTATGGTTTCCTTCTGTCGAATACTCCTTTGCCCCATGGACGGTTCAACCAATTAGCTAGGGGGATGGACTATCTATGTCATCATGCCTTCTGAGGGTTGTCATTGCCATCATTTCTGCCTCCAAAATCTGGGTTGTCATTTCCATTATTTTTGCCTTCAAAATCTAGGTTTCCATCGCCATTATTTCCGCATTAAAACTCTCATTTATTATATTTACCATCATCTTACAACTAAATAGTCACTGCTAAGTTTAACTGTTGAACACCATTTTTCTGGAAGTTGTCTTCCTACAAACTTTGGTATCAAGTGTAGTGAGTTCCTGTGAACATGGCAAGAGGTCACCGACCGCGGCATGAGCCTATCAGAATGCAAAATTTGAAAACACATGCTAAGGCATATGTAGAGTTTTAGAAGGCTCATTGGGATACCTATTTCAAGCGGTTGCGAGGGTTTGATGAGAGGGTAGCATTGGAGTTTTCCCATAATTTCCGCAACTAGAAGGCTACTGTTCGAGGGATTGATATCACGGTTACAATGGACACCATTGCAAAAGTTTTTGGACTTCCAATGAGAGGAGAACAATATTTTCCAAAAAATCAAAGCAGTCCATAGAATTGCAACCAACACAAAAGAAATTCTTACATCGAAGAGAATTTGTAGAAATGGTTTTTGGCCAGGGTACCAAGCTGTAATCTTTACCAGGGCATTGGAGGGAGGTTTCCAGGTACATAATTCAATATATTACTTGTGAAGGAAGATTTCAATATGTCTTTGCCCAACATTTCAAATTGATGCTGCATTTATGGCAAGGGTTGTTGATTAATGTTCCTTACTTTCTATATTGAGCTTTGCAATGGATGTCCAAAACAGTTTGAAGTGGGCTGCATTTATGGCAAGGGTTGTTGATTAATGTTCCTTACTTTCTATATCGAGCTTTGCAACGGATGTCCAAAATAGTTCGAAGTGGTAAACCCAACTGTTTATCTCACCATGGCTAAATAAAACTTTTGGTAGTCCAGGAATTAAAATTGTTGAATCCTAGTGATTGGGATTCATTCGTCCATTCTCAGGATAGTGAGGATACTAGACCCTCTGAGGAAGAGGAATCTTTCGCAGAGGGTTCCTCTGAAGATAATTCTTCGGATGAGGAGTCTGGTTCTAATAAAACACCTAAAAGGACCAGTGACAAGAAAACTAAGGAGAGCCCTGGTAAGTCTTTCGTACAAACCCCAAGACCTAGAAAAAGAATAACCAAAAGTGCTACAAAGAAAGATTCCTCCAAAGTCAATAAGTCAAAACCTTTGCTTTCTGGTGAGGAAAGTTGTGAGAAACAAGAACCCTCAAAAACAACATCCACTGGTCAATTTGGCGATAGGAAGGGAAAACAAAAGTTGGATGCTTCATCTAAGTTAGATAATTTGGCTAAGGTAGCTGGTACTGTGTTGGGGTCTGAAGAAATAGAGGTTCTATCTGAAGTCTCGAGAAAGCAGGAAAAATTTCATAGAGAATTGAGCAGGGCAAAATGTCAAAAGGAAAAAGAACAAAAATTCGGGCAACAAGCTGACGACCCTCCAAAACATTCACTTAGTGTCCACTTAGGAAACAAGCCAGCTAAGAGTCAATCAGAACAAGTAAAAGTTACTAGGGTTATGAAACCATCAGAAACAAATCAAGAACAGGAGGTTGTGAAGGAGGTAGCCCCAGAAAATGAAGAACAGATTCCAAAAGAACCCATGGATAGTATTGATAATAACCCTCAAATACAAGTTTTTGTGGAGGCCGAAGACATTGCCCATGAAGAGTAAGATATACCCTCTACTTTTGCTCCCCAGGAAGAAGAAAAGATGGATGAAATAAGCAAGAATGTGGAGGAAGAATTTGAAGCTGCAGAAGAATTTGAGGAAGAAAGAGATCATCCTATAAGTATGACAGAAAAGGAATTGTAGGACCTAAAAGAGGAATTGACCAAGGTACAGGTGGAAAACTAGACATTGCATGGTCTGCTCCAGGAAGCTCATTCTACCGTCAATTCTCAAGCAAAGGAAATTGGAGAACTCAAGGCTGAACTTGATAGAAAAAAATCTTTTATCCAGGAACATGAACAGAGGGTTCAAACAATGCGACAACAGTGGATTGATGAATTCAAGGGCACTCTGCAAAAACTCACAACTCTTTCGGGTTTGTAACTTTTGCATAGGGACATGCAAAATGTCTAGCTGGGGGGAAATGATGAGTATAGAATCAGTCCACTATTTTTACCTTATAATTTCATTTTTATCTATATCCTTGTCCCTAATCCTGTCACCATTTGCTAAAGGAACCTTAATATTTAATAAAACAAGGAAAGAAGTTGGGGATTGATAATTTACTGAAAATCATGATAAATCTGATTATTTTGTGGTAGGAGATGGTTCGAAAGGAAGTTGAATGTTGTTACAAACGTGAGGACCTCAGGAATCCGATGAAGTGAAACCGGAAAAAAGATGTTTAGACTCTTTATTTTAGTTAAAGTTGTTTTAGTTTCATGCTAAAATTGGCCTGCGGCCTTTTATCAATCTAAAGACTCTTGTTTTTGAGTGGCCGAAAGGTCGAATGAACAAACAAACTTATATGTTGCTTTTAGTATAATCAAACAAGATATATATGCATGATGAAAACATAATATCGATAGATATAATTGAGAAATCAGATCTGCGTACTGGAAAGATCGACATATTCTTCTGTATCAACCATTTTATTAGATCAGAATTAACATGGAGCAGATTGGTGTTTCGTGATTTCCATCATTCAATAATCGGCGAAGGCAGGGCGCACTTCCTCGGTTATTGGTGATTTTAGCATTAGATTTATATGCATGGTAATGTGTGTTTTATAGTCATTTGATTAATTTGATTTATGTGATTAAATGATTGGTTACTATTTCTGAATTGATTCGTTGATTGCAACTGTGTAATTCATTTTGTCTTAATTCTATTGTTTGGATCCTTGTTAAATCATCTAGTATCTGTTGATATGTATGTTTAATCGGATTAATGATTGCCAATGTGAAAACAGTTTTGTATCATAGAACATAATCATAAAAATCTAAACATGGAAATGTGATATATTCTTTTATAACCAACATCCTTGATTCTGTCTCTGTCATACTTTTTATTCTGCTTTATAGAAGTTTATTTCTCTTCTGTTTTATGTTGGTGATCTATTTTTGTTGCAGAATTATCTCTTTACAAGTTCCTGTCACATATTGTGACAGGAAGTCTGCCAGTTGGAATTTTGCTTGAACACAAATTTCATTAGTATGCATTCATCAACCCTTGGTTTCTAAACTGCAGCTCTTCGGCATACTGCCACGACACAGTTCAAAAGCTTACATTCTCGAATTGACACTTTAGCATAAACTGAGGAAACCATTTCCAAGAACTTAAATTAAGCCTATTTCAAAATAAACTAAACACCATAGTTTTGTCCAATCAGATGTTAGGCACACTTGTGGTAATTGTGGGGATGGATGAAGATGGGTACCCTCAATATGTTGAGGTTGTCATGGATTCATTAAGTGTAAGTGGTTTATGTTGATGAAAGGGGTGCTTGGGAATGGTAGAAATGCCAAATTTTGGTGTCCAAGTGGTGTTTCGAGGTGGATTGGTGCTGAGAGTACCCACAAGCGTGTTGATTTTGAATGGAAGAGTTAGACCAAATTCTTTGGCAAGATTAGTTGCAAGACTAGGAGTGGATGTTTGATGTAGCCCTAGTAATGGATTTTTGAAGCCTTGTGTCAAATGTTGTGCAACAAACGATGTGGAAATTGGAGCTATGTTTTCTAAGGCTTGATGTTCCATGATTTCCTCCCTAGTAAGTTCAAATGGATTGTTTGTAATCTCCTCTATCTCATATGGCCCTGATGGAGATGATGGTTGTTGCAATGGTGTAACCTGACTTCTTAGATCAAATTATTGAGGATTTGGATCACTTGAGGTGAATGTGACTTTGGCTTTCTCCATGATTCTCTTATGTTGTGATATTTTCCTTACCATAAATTTTGGGTCGCCTATGGGAGAGTTATGTTGAGGTTTGTAATATTTAAACTCTCTAGTTGACTCAAATCTAGGTAAAAGGGATGCTCTAAGTCTTTTTGGATAAATGATGATAATGAGAGATGAAAAGATGGATGATGTGGGAAGTGATCTTTGCAAAAATTTTGGGACAACACTGTTGACTTAAGAATTTGATGTTTTTGATGTTTGGATCAAGGATGTTTATGAACTTGGAAATCTTTAGGGTAGATTCATGACCTTCAAGAAAACTAGTTCAAAGATGATAACTAACTTAACCAAGTGAATGGAAAAGTATTCATTTCACATACAAATTAGCTAAGTTAGGGGTTGGTTTGATAGATGTTTAAGTCAAAAATTGTTGGTGTATTCAATTTTTTTGAAAAGTCTGGTGAAGTGAAGGATGAAATTTAATGAAGGGGTGGATGAAATATTTGACCCAATGTTGACCTAGAGTGAACCTTTATTTGATAAGACCAAGGTAGTGAGAAACATGCTAGACCTCTAAATTTTTCAAATCCTAAAGACCCAATAATTTAGAGAAGTTCAAAATCATGAAAAAGACTAGGGTTTTGACTCCAAAAGAATGCATACAAGTCTAGACTATTCCTTGAAGCACGTTTATAGAAGTTGTATACCAACCTATTTCTATTTTAGTAAAGTGCTAAAAGGTGTCTTTTGATGGCTTTTGGACTATGATGCCTAAGTTTGAAGTGACGACCTGTAGACCTTCTCTTGGGGATTCTATTTTTTTGTGAGATCATTTAGAGAAGTTAAGATCATGAAAAAGAGGATGTTTATTTCCACATGGGTGATGGTAATATGGGCCTTCCAACCACAATATCAACTTGTTCCTCTTATTTTTCTATGACATATGCTATGTTTCTCCACTGGGTTGATGTTTCTTTTGTTTCAAAAGTGAAGCTTCTCAAACTACTAATTATATCAATTTGTTCTCCTTCAATGAGTTCAAAGTTTGGTTGAATGATAGCAAGTGTAAGGTCGGGTTGTTCAACTAGAGCGATCGGTATCCAAATGGTCATGTGGGGTTCAATTTATCAATTTATCTTGCTTAAGTGAGTTTCTTTTACCACAAAAACTTGTCTTGATTAAGTTCAAACTAAACGTCTATGTCAAAAAAATCATCAATTCCACAAGGTCCATTTTGTGAAAATCATGAGGTTGAATCCATAGTTGACTATGTTAACTTTGGAAAGTACGGATTCAAATATAAACCAAAATACTTGGAAGTCTCTAAGGATAATTTTTTAGGACAAGAATTAATATCAAGGTTTTGTCAAAGACCATACTTAGACCAAAGGGTTTAAAATTTTGAAAAGACTTTGTTGATGTTTGTTTTCAATGTCTTGGAACCAAGCAAAGTATTAAATTGACTCACAAGCATTTAACACCCTAGGTTTAGAAGATACTACTTGCTAAATCCCCACTTGGATTTCTCCAAACACTAAGATAATGTGAACGACTAGAGATTTGGCAATACCGGCTCCCCTCGATGGCACACACTTCTTGGGACCACCAAATATCAAATAAGATTTGCAGATCCGAAGGACTTTTCTATTTCTATAGTGCATAGTAAAATGTGGGGCGGCTTCGAAACGACCATTCCTGCACCAACAAGCATAAAGGTTTTTGGCTTCTAAAAAATTGGTTCTTAGTAAGGAATTTTATTCAAGGTGGCCATACACACGACAAGATTATCTCAAGATTATTTCAATCAAGAGGCCTCCCAATCCTTTACTAAGAAAGGATTTTGATGTGTCACGCGGATACTAGGGGTGGCACTTGTCGGTGTGACACATCCGCACCTATTGCTTATGACTTTTGTCACAAACACAATTTTAATATAGCGGTTCAAAAGAGCTTAGCTTTAGCTCTTTACTTCTTGGGTCATTCCTACCTTTCAAAGTAGGGTGGTAGGCCCTCTAAAGGTTTACAAAAGCAAGGAAGTAAATTTTTTGTTCGATCTTCCAAATCACATGATGCAAAGAGAGAGCATACACAACGCCTTTTCCCCACACTAGCATGGGGTTTATTTTAAATCCAAATCAAAATATGTGGGTGATCATACAAAATTTCAAAGGAATGCTTTTTATTCTCAAGATCGCCGAGTGGCGCGAGAGAAGAGCACATGCATTCAATGACGAAAATGTAAACCACAAGACATGACAAACACTTGCTAATTTTAACCCTCAAAGCAAAGGTAAGTTCATTTTAAGCACCAAATGAAATATGGAAGTTGTATTGTTCAATTTTAAGCCAACAAACAAAATGATGTGAGGGTTCAATTTTAGCCAATTTGAGCGTTCATTTTAAAACCGAATTGAAAGCTAGTGTGGTCCTAAAGCATAAAATAAAAAGCATGATAAATGGGTTATAATTGCCCCAAAAGTGTCGCAACACGTTACAATTATAATTCAAATGATAGTAGTATGCTTCTTCCCTTCAAGTTGTATTTTTCCAAACCTACAAAACCTAGGTAGCCTTAAAAAGTGAGAAGTTAGTGATGTGAAAAAGTAGATAAAATTAAAATTTTAAAACACATGCTAAAATTATTCACTATTCTTGATTACTAGAGAAAAGTGTTTCTATTCATGATAGCGTTGCCATAAATCAATTTTAATTTGATGAAAAAAAGTGTCGCTCTGCAGCAGGATAGTGACAACGACAATGTCGCTATTTTTTTGGTTTCATCGTTTTTAAATTCTCAATACTTCTAAAAATTATTAACATCACCATTTATTTTAATCAGTTCCATTTTTTTAATTAGGCATCATTGTATCAACTTACAAAGTGTCTCTATATGGTGATGCCTTACAAAGGTGTCGTTGAAATCTCCTGGAGTGTCACTGTATTTGCAAAATCTAGAAAACAGACTTTGAGAGAAAAATTTGTTAAATGAGATCAATTCTACCCTCCCTCTAGCACTAAAATGTGATCGACGGATTAGTATGGGCCGACTACACTTGATCCACGAGGATATGAAGTATAGTTATGCCACTAAACGTGAATCCCAATAGAGATCATTCAAATAAACACTAAACTAGGAATCCATTAAAACTTGACATGTTAACTATGAAAGCTTGATAAAACCCCTAATCTAAGACATTGGAACTTATCCTATTGGGGGAGTGGTGTTGCGTTGATGTTAAATGGTGACCCTTTCCCAATCCCTTGGATAATGAGCTTGTTTCAATTAGTTTTATTGAAGAAAACTAATGAAACCATTGTGAGATGTGTGATGAACATGATTCTAAAGCTAAATGAATGTGATGCAAGCTACTTTAACATGATTTATGCTAAAATGATCAAGATGTGTGAATACAAAGCTAGAATAAATAGATTCTAAGCTAAAAATATTGAAACCCTAATTAACAAACAAGCTAAATATATGCATCTAAGTTACCATGGAAGCCATTAATGGAATCTATGCTAGTTAATGCAAGTAATTAAGATGAAATGATAATAAATAAATGTTAAATATGAGTGTGAGTGTGAGTGATTTCAACAACATGAGTTTGCTTTGAAAAATATGGATCCATTTATCTCCAAATAGTGATCTATTTATAGGAGGACAAATGAGAAATGAAGGGTTGAGATTAAAAGGTTAATCAATGGTCAAGGATGAAGGAAGGATGAAACATGGATCATGGATTCTCATCAACGGATGAGAATCAATGATCACATGGATCAAGGAAAGAATCAAGGGTTCTCATTCCTTCAAACAAACACACTTTTAACTTGCACAAGAAGTCTTGTAAGTTAACTTGCACATAAAGTTTTATAAGTTTGCTATGAAAGAGAATGTTCTTTTTTTCAAATGAGTGAGGAGAGAATATTCTTTGGAATATTCTCATGGGTGAGGAAAATAGATATTTAACAAATTAAAATAAAGTTTTAATGTGCAAAAGGGGAAAGAACATTCCATGGGAATATTCCCTTTTGGAGGAATGTGTAAAGGAGGAATATTTCGTTAGAATATTCTCTTGCAAGTGGGGGATTATATTTAGTTAGGTAATTGATAATTAAACAAAGGTTTAATTATGCAATTAGGGAAATTTCATGATTTTCATTAAATAAAGTGATTTAATGAAAAGGGGGAAAGTTGAATGATATTTAATTAAATAAGAGGACTTAGAGACTTAAATTGAATAACTTGATTTATTTAATTTAATAAGTTGAAATGCTAGCATGAAAGGGGGTGGATTAACCTAATTAAATTAATTAGGTTAATAGATGCAAATGACATAATTAATTAAATAGCTAGGCCAATTTAATCAATTAAGCCAAAAAAGGATGGGTTTCAAGATGAAATGATGTTAGTATACCTAATTCAAGTGCATGATATGATTCGAGATATTTTTAAGTGTCTACACCCATATCACCAAAACTCTACCAAAAGGATAATTCATGGATATTTTGATATTGATGAAAAGGTTGAAGTCAAACTTCTGAATACGTTAGGTTTAGAAGAGAAAATGGATTCTTCTTTGTAACATTTCATAATACATCAAGCTATTGCCAAATGTTGGTTTAAAAAATGAGCTAAAGTAAAGGCCTTCAATATTTTATATTTGGTATTCTTATGGGATAAAGCACATGAAAGGAAGGGAGACCACCAAAAAATTTAAATATTATGGTTTGGCCTCTACTATATTGTCAAAATTATAGGGAGAATACATTCAGGCTTAGTTCCTTAATCGAGGAACCTATCCCATTGCATGCCAATGGGTAGTTTCTTAAATCACATCTTGAAAGAATCACCATCATGTATTATAGTAGAGTAGGTTTTTTATATTTATATTTTTTTTTTGCTAGGTTTTCTTCTCTTTCTTGGCTTGTTCTCCTCTTTTCATAGGAAAGTGATTGATGTGTATTTTAGGCCTTATCAAAAGGTTATTCTTAGTTTGGAATTCAATGCTAGCATTTTAGAGTACTTGATAAATTATCTACTTCAAAAAATTTGGTTTAATTTCATCCATTTCATGCTTGAAGGTACTAAGATCTTTTGGGATTGGGTGTATTATAGAGTTTGAGGGTGTCGTTGAAAATCTAGAACACTTCCTCATATTTTAAGAAAATCCATAAATTAGTTGGTGTCAAGTGATGTGGGTATACTTGAAGTGAAAAGTATAAAGTTACATTTATTTCATAATGACCATTGTGGTTCTCAACCCAATTTTTAATCTTCATTACTTGATAATTGATAAAATTTAAAAAGTTCTTTAACAAAATTTAAAAAAAGAGAAAAAGAGAAAGGAGAAGTATTTGAAGTGAAAAGAGAAATATATAAGAATCATTTTTTGGATGATTCAAGTAATATCTACCATGGCTATAGATGCTTGGTTGGTAGTAGATTAGAGGGAACTATAGGAAAGTCTATTGGGGCTATGGATGCCTGGTTGATAGTAGAGTTATGCCTAGGACATAATTGCACATTAAAATGTAATTTAACCTATATATATATCAGATAAATTCCACTTATTTAGAGATATAAGGAATCTTATGGGAGGGAATAAATCATTTGAATACACATAGATTTTGACTTTCACTCAATTCTCCATAGTTATCTCTTCCTTAATCATGTTTGTGGTCAGATTGATTGATCTAAATGAATTCAAACCAAATATTTTGGGTGTTTGAAGGGTTATATGTTTAAAATTATTGGAGATTTTTTCTAGTTGAGTCACCATTTATTATGCCTTGCACACACACCCCATCATTTTTCTTCAAGAATTTGGGAACCCCCTTTGTATTTCTTGCTCTTATGTCCTTGTTATGTTCTCATTTTATTTGGTTGGTTATTTTCCCCCATTTTTGTAGACGTTCCGTGAATTTAAAAAGCCTTGAAAGCTATTTAATTCCTATTGGGTGGCAAGCCCCAACAAAAACTTTGAACCTAGGTTCCAAGTTCCTAGTTTAGCCTAGGACTCAATCCTTGGTTTCTTACCTAAGCTATGATTTCTCTGGGTAGTTAGCCTTGATAATAACTTGGATCTTAGAACCTAAGTTCCTCATTTCCCCAATGAACCATGACTTGGAATTTTCCCAACTAGAGCATTTATGACCCTTGTGTGCATAAGATCCCATGGGTGCTTAAAAGATTTTTTCTCCCATTTCCACACTCACCTTTCATTTTGAGAATAATAGAGATTTTGAAACATTACTTGCCTTGAGCATTTGTGTGAGGTTGGATTTAGGCTCAAGATCATGTTTTTTGATTGTGCATGGTGTTTTGTGCACGTTACTTTATTCTCATGGATCATTTGTCTTGATCAATTATTCTCAACATTTCCCCTTTGGTAGTAATTATCTAGGTTGGTTTTCTTCTTCCCCTCTATTAGTTTCTTTTACTTTCATAGTGTCTTGTTGTTGATTATTTCGTGTTCTTTTAGTTTTTGTTGGTTATTTTTACCTTAGGGCTTCAACTTGTTTTTAGTTAGGGTTATTATTATGATGCTTTAGCGTTTTCTTATTTTTGGGGGTTTGGTTTTGGTTTTAGTGCTTTTCTGTGGCTTGTATTTCATATTTAGAGGTATAGTTAGTTGATGGTTTTATTCTAGTGAATTCCTCATTTCATGGGTTTTCAAACTTGTAAGCTCTAGGATCCAACACCACCTCCATTCAATTTCTTCCCTTTTTAGACCTTAGGTTGAAACAACAACTTGGAACTTAATTTCCAAGTCCTCATCTAAGACCATGGTGTACCCTGCTTTCATAAATCCCTTTGGGTGTTAAACATAGAACTTCACCAAGGAACTTCCCTAATGGGGAATTGGAACTAAGGTTCCATGTTCCCAATTTCTCTTGTGACCTAGCACTTGAATCTCATCCATAATACAAATTTCTTACATAATTTTGTATTGGATTCCACAACCTGATAGGGACTTGGAGCCTTATATTTAGAGTCCTTAGTGTTAGGTCTAAAAATTACTACTCCACTTCATAGAAAAAATTCTACTCACAAGGCCAAGATTGTTGTCATGTAAGTGAAATCAACTCATCAACAAAATGTGGAGGGATAATGGCCAACTCTAAGAGAGTGGGTTAGATATCCTACGCTTTGAGATCAACTTAGAATCGAGAGGGTGTTCCTAGGGTATACCTTAACATGTATTAGAATCACATAAAATGATCAATGAAAAGACAAAGACAACCAAACCCAACTTTCCAGAAAAAATCAATAAATAGAACAACTTGCTGCATGTATTCCCTATATAGTTGATATAACTATGTAAGCATGGCCCACATTAAATGTATCTATTTTATTTTTACTAAAGAATTATTCCTTGGTTATATCAATAATCATGGGTGCATAGGAAGGACCAATTACTAAACTATTGAATTTTTTTTATTTAATGGTGTAAGATAGGAGTGTGATTCCAAACCAATGGCTATCTATTGGGCAACAAATTTACAACACTGAGAAGAGAACAAACAAGAAAATAAAATGCAACTATACATTTACATGCCACAAAACCAAGAAAGATCATTACAATCCTTGCATTGTCTTTGAAATGTTGTATAACTCGACATTACATTCATACAAGAAAATGTAGCAAGGGAAAATACATAGCTATGACTAAGGAAATATCCTATATACATACAAAGTGCCATGGATACATTTTAAAAAAAAAATCATTAAAATACTAATCTTCTTTGATTAAGTAGGTTTGTAATATCTCAATAAACTAGACTATGAAATTAATGGATTCCCTACAAATTCCTTGGTTTTTGAAGAATAAACAATGAGCCAACCTCCCTAAAATGATAAATAAATCTCTAACATATACAAGCAAATTCCCAATCCTAATCATTGCATACTATAGCAATTCAAAATAGATGAAAAAGGACAAATCATGCTCGAAATAGATGCATCAGATCAAAAGATGAGATCTACATTAACTTTTGGTAGTTAGAAAAAAGACACCATGATGCAAGTAAAAAATACCATCACAACATTAATTCTTGGTTGATAAAAGGTACTAATAACACTTTGATCTATCATGAAAACCACCTGAGAAGAAATCACAGGTAAAAAAATTAGCACCCAAATCAATCGAGCTTGAAAACTCATCTAGAACTAAAATTAACACATTGTGGGCTTTCGAGGGTCATCTTGGTCAAAAGCGAGAATTATGATATTTCTATCAAGATTCAACCGTGTAGTTTTCGAGTCAAACTCATTGACCCATGATTCATGAGTTTCACAAGAACCCATCTCTCATGATAATGAATGGTCCACTTAGCACTCATTGTATCTAGGTGATGCAATGAGTGCTAAGTGGAGCATTCATTATCATGAGAGATGGGTTTTTGTGAACCACTACTCATGAATCATGGGTCAATGAGTTTGACTCGAAAACTACACGGTTGAATCCTAATAGCAATATCATAATTTGACATGCTGTGGAAGAAACCTCCTACTTATCAAAAGCGGGAATTTTACTCGTATCTGGTTCTTACGGGAAAGGTTCTTACGGGAAATTTAAGTGCAAGTGCATTTTCACCTTTTAAGACATATTTGATTCATATTGGATTACCCATAAATAAACACCTTAGTCATATTAGTCTTCAATACCATATTGCAAGTCAGAAGGATCCATCAAGCTGCAACAAACAATTGGACTCCAAGTACATGTGGAAAAACCAAGCACATCTACCAAGTGAGCAATAAATCTGGTTAGATAGAAAATCTTATAGGAGACTCATCAAAAGTGACATTAGCATGATTTCAATAGAAAGGGATGAGATGAATTGGTAAGCTTTGAAAATGGTGGTGTCATGATGACATAAGTAGGGTGGGATGATGTCAGCATGACATCATTCAGGGACGAATGTAAGAAAATGGAGTGGTTCAGGCTTGCAGAAGAAATCATCTAAACCAAATGAAAGAATTTTGCAAATGTAAAGTTCAAATGCAAAGGAAACATATGCAAAAGGAATGGTGTAGAGAAAATGAAGTGAACTATACAATTCCTCATGAAAAGAGAAGTTCACATTAGAAGGTCTAGAAAGAAGAAGATGATGTTAGTAGGTGGGTATGAGAAGATGAAGTCTATTGGCTTGCAAAATATTTACTTAGATTAATCAAGAATGCACTTGTGAGAAAAATTCTAGCAAGTGGAAAATGTAGGAATTTTGGATGTGGAATGGCTTGATTCACATGGAAACACCCACAAAGTTCTGGATGGGGGGGAACTTTCACATAATATGGAAAATTCTAAGTGAACTAGATAGAAAATGATAAAAGATGAATTTTGAAGGGAAGAAGGATTCCCAAAAAGCCAATACTTACTCAAAACTTTATTTCTTAAGACCTTTGTGAGAAAATAAGCTGAAATACACATTAGTAGGGAAAACAAGCAGGATGAGACATTGTAGGAAGATGAATCAAAACCAAAAAAATGTGGGAGAAACCAAGTGAATGGGAAATTGTGGAGAAAAAGGGGTGAGCTAGATGGAAGGGAAAAACATGCAAGGGCATAACTTTTCCCCTTAGCATATTTTTCAAAACTTCAAAAGACAATTGAGCTTACTTTTTTATGCTCTACTCAACTATGCTAACCAATTTTGACAAAAAGACTACCCATGATTGATTTATCATATTAGCTATAAGCTTTAGGATATTAATGGCTATGGAACAAAAATGGAAGGGACTCAAGAAAAAAAGGAACTACAAATGTGAATCCTGACAATGACTCTAGTTAGGGATGTGTGTCTCTTGTAGGCACAACGAGAAACCATATCTTCAGGTAGACCAAAATTGGGAATAAAAATGGGATTGACACAAAGAAAATAAACATATATACACAAGGGAATCACAACCAACTAACATTACATAATAGGAACAACAAAGGAATGAATGTGACATAAATTTTTAACACAAAATAGGGCAGGCCTACAAAGGATGGAAAGAAATTGTAGTGTAGAAAATTGTACTCCTTTTAAGTGATAGTACAATTTCACACTTATTTTGGACCTATTTTAGTGACCTTGCATTTATGCCCTTTACCCTTCATAAATAGGCCCCTAATTATCTTTATTATGCATCCAAAGTCCTATTTTTATTATTTTTTGACATTAAAACATGCATTGAACAAATGCATTTAATTAATCAATGACCTCAAAACAGATTGGTCCTGGACTTATAGGCGAGGACCCATTCACCCTTGGGAAAGTGGGTCCACTTTAAGTACCAAAACCTAATTTTAAATGTTTTTGGCAGTATTTTAAAGTTTCAAATTCAAGTTTCAAGTGCCAGTTACCAGGATCTAGTAATCAGGAAATTAGAGAAGAAGCCTATAAAACTTATTTCCTTTCACCATTTCAAACTAGAAGAAGATAAATCTAGCAAGTTTGAGAGATCAAGGAGAAATGATAACTTTTGGAGAACATTAAAGCATTCAAAGTTGAAGTCTTGGGGGAACATTTTGTTTGTATTTACGGTTCTTCAAGCTCATTTTTTCAAAGATTTGATCAAGCATTGTTCATGATTGGAAGTTGATGCCAATGGTGGATCATGATGGATTCCAGGTTTGGGAGATGCATTTGGCCATTTCCATTAACCTAATGACTTTTTCCTAGTGTTTCCATCTTCAAGCTTCATTTTACTAGCAACCTACAACAAGGTATTATCATACTTGAGATTTATTAGGGTGTTTTGACTTATCCCTAATTGAATCTTTATCATTTATCATTTTCATATAGGAATCATGCTCTAATACACTTGAGTAGGGTTTTTTTGCATGTTAGCTCATAACAACCCTAGATGCACTTAAGGTTAGGGCTTGCACACACTGTCATTTATCAGATCTTTATCTTCTATCAAGGTTTAATTACCAAACATGGGGATTGACTGAGGAAAGCCCCCATAAAAAATCCAAAATTTTCTTTTGTAGATTTATTACAAATCAGGATCTGGAAGTCGAGATTTTCAGGTATAGGAGTAGAGTGTAGATTGAAGGCTATAGTTCTAGTTTTTGAAGTTTCAGAAAGGGACACCAAGACCCATTTACCCTTGGGTGAATGAGTCCCTAATCACAGTTCAAAACCCAAATTTTGGCACATGTGCACACCATTATGCCCTTTCTCAGATCTGTCAGAAAATCATCATTTTTATTTATGTTATCACAAAATTTTGTATTTCAAGCATTAGGTCATATAGTTTGGTTATTTTATGCATTTTAAATCATTTCCCAAAATTGCAAATCAGTCATTTTTGTCACAAGAAAACAATAGATCCCAAAATAGGGTTGAGTCAACTTCAGGTTGAAAGTCAACCCTACCCCTTTGAGATCTCTTTTTCTAATGAAATTAGGAAAAGTGTAGGTGGGTTTAAACCTTTTATCATTTCATATTGACCATACACATAACTCACCTACTCCCTTTTTCTATGTTTCATTTTGGTGAACCTGATATTATACATCAAAATTTTTGATTTGGAAGTCTCTAAAACCCTAGATCTAGGATTTGCATTAGTTTATTTTGTATCTCATTTAGGGTTTCAAAATTGCATCTTTGCATCATTTAAATTCATAAAAATCCAAAAATATTTCATAAATCTTGCATATTAGTTGTCTAAGGGGTATCTTTTAGTCATTTAGATCAAAAATTCAGTCAAAATTGCATTAAAAAAGTTGTCATTTTTGTCCACTTTTTTCCTTTCTTACATTTTCATTTAGATAACAAATTTTGGAAAATTAGTCACAGAATAAACATCTGAAATTTGAAATAGTGAACACAAATAGTAGCTCAAAATTTTCATTCTTCATTTTTTAGAACCTCGAGCAAGGATCGATTCACCCTTGGGTGAACTTTTCCTTATACATCAAAAAATTTGATTTGGAAGTCTCTAAAACCCTAGATCTAGGATTTGCATTAGTTTATTTTGTATCTCATTTAGGGTTTCAAAATTGCATCTTTGCATCATTTAAATTCATAAAAATCCAAAAATATTTCATAAATCTTGCATATTAGTTGTCTAAGGGGTATCTTTTAGTCATTTAGATCAAAAATTCAGTCAAAATTGCATTAAAAAAGTTGTCATTTTTGTCCACTTTTTTCCTTTCTTACATTTTCATTTAGATAACAAATTTTGGAAAATTAGTCACAGAATAAACATCTGAAATTTGAAATAGTGAACACAAATAGTAGCTCAAAATTTTCATTCTTCATTTTTTAGAACCTCGAGCAAGGATCGATTCACCCTTGGGTGAACTTTTCCTTATACATCAAAAAATTTGATTTGGAAGTCTCTAAAACCCTAGATCTAGGATTTGCATTAGTTTATTTTGTATCTCATTTAGGGTTTCAAAATTGCATCTTTGCATCATTTAAATTCATAAAAATCCAAAAATATTTCATAAATCTTGCATACATCTTGCATATTAGTTGTATCAAGGGTGTCTTTTAGTCATTTAGATCAAAAATTCAGTCAAAATTCCATTCCAAAAAGTTGTCATTTTTGTCCACTTTTTTCCTTTCTTGCATTTTCATTTAGATAGAAAATTTTGGAAAATTAGTCACAAAATAAACATCTGAAACTTGAAATAGTGAACACAAACAATAGCTCAAACTTTGCATTCTTCCTTTTTTAGAACCCTGAGCAAGGACCCATTCACCCTTGGGTGAGATTTTCCTTGTGCAAGTGTCTTGACAACTTTTTGGGTGTATTTTTGTCTTTGTTCTTGCTTGTTGTTTCTGTTGTTAAATTTGAAATTTGAAATTTTTAAATAGTCCTTTTTGCACATTCAAGAAAGTTGTCCTTTTGATTAAAATCTTGAAGAAAATTGAAAAAAAAATTATGTTTCAATATTAAATAGTTTTAGATCTGTAGACATTTGCTTTACTTTGTAATCATTGCATAGTTTAGATAGATTAGTTTTCATTTTACAATCATTCGAAACCATGGAATATCCCAAAACATCAAATTAAAAAGCATACACTAAATAATAAACCTTGGAGAAATCCTAGCTATCTAATCATGTTGGATCTCTTTCTACAAGTTAATATATTCCGAGCCCTTTATTAGTGATGAATTTGACATGTTATATGAAGCCTTTGAGGACTTCATCTCACAAAGACCATCCACTAAGGCTTGTCATCACAAAAAAAAACAAAGGGAAGTGAATGCAATCAAACCTCAACTTATCATTTACCCACCTTCACAACAACTGCAAGTTCAAACCAAGCCTGTGTTGATCATAGGACCACCTAAAAAAATAAGCTAAAACCTCCAAGACATATCTTAAATTTTGTAAGGAAACTCACTAGTAACAATGTTTCGCAACAACTAAATTATAACACCATTGCTCACACATATCACACAAGGAAAAATAGGCAACCACAAATTACACCTACTTCATTAGCACTCCAACAACCTATTTTTCCTAGTGCTCCTTGTTTTACTTTGCATAATGGAAAGGAGTATGATCTTGTGAAACAACTTTGTAATACTCCTGCTAAGATTTCTCTATGAGCCCTTATCCAAGTATCACCTAATTATCACAACATTATTCAAATTGATTTCCAACAAGTTGTGGTCCCTCCTAGTGCACAACCAAATGGTGTAGTAACCCTAATTCAAAGTATGAATTTAGTTAACTTAGATATTTTCTTTCATCAAGATGAATTACCTCCATTAGAAGTGTAGAAATAAAATGAGGCTTTGATGATAGTGGTTATCATTAATAGGTTTGACATAAATCACACTCTCATTGATAAGGATTTGCACTCAATGTTTGTAGTGTAAACCTTTTGGATAAGATTAGAGTGGACAAGATTAAAATTCAACTGGATTCTTTATCTATTTGTGGGTTTGACAATATTGGAAAACAACCGCTTGGTGTGATAACATTACCTATTCAAGTGGGTAAGGTTACATTGCAAGCCTCTATTCATGTCATGCCTCAAGAGCTCTCATATAATATTCTCTTAGGAAGACCTTGGATTCATGAAATGAATGGAGTCCCTTAAACACTTCACCATTCAATGAAGTACATTTATCAAAAAAGGTCTATACAATCAAAGTTGTCCTTCAACCAAAAAGTTTTTTTACAAATTGAAAAAAGCATAAAAAGTCCTTTGAGAACATTGATACCAACTTCAAAAGTTGAACCTGTGCAAGAAGAAAAAGAGAAATGTTTATCATCAATCACAAAGTTACTGGATGATGATTGGGGTTCATTGGATTTTACACCTACATTCATGGGACAATATAAAATTGCAACAAAAAAATAGAGAAGGAATAAAGAAACAATGGTGCTATCAACACAACATGAATTAGAATAATCACAAGTATCTGAATCCACAATCCCTACTAAATAAGAAGAAACAACTTACACCACCAATTATAATGAGATTGATCATGAGAGGCCACCATCCTCAAAAGAAATGGAAGCTCTTTATGGATGAGGATATCAACTCTTGAAACAGCTTAGCTATAATGGAAAGGGATGTGGACTAAAAGAAAAAGGCATTATAGTTCCTATAGAGCTTGATATACAAGAAAAAAAATGGGGTCTTGGATATTTTCCTTCTAAGATAACAAAAGCATAAAAAAAGCCTTCACTTAATATTACACTATCATGCAATATTATCCTAATACAATTCTCACATTAATGCATCCTAGCTTAATAGATACTATAAGATGGGGTTAGATCAAATAGCATAGATAAAGTGACAACCAACACTTCTAAGCTATTAACCTCATCCAAACAAGAGAATACAATGAAAGCATAAGGAAAATAAAAGCATTATCAAAACACTCCCCATGCTTGAACTTGAATCACTTCTCTTGTCTCTCCTATTTCTTCTTATGCCAATATTACCCTCATATTTTTTGTTGAAGTTGTGAAAATACCTGCAAATAGTAAGAAAGAAAGTTGGAGATAACGGTTGTTCAATAAAAATGGAGGAGAATGGTCTCTTTTATAGACAATCATTCGAACAGACAGATGAGATTGATCTTCTAGAAATATTCTAAGATCAACAAATGATGATGCATGAGAGGGAGGTTACAAAACGGATGGCCAAGATCAAGTTTCTAAAAAGATGCCTAGATCAATGATGGAGAATTGATTCACCAAAAAGAGGTGGGCAATGAAGGCTATGATGCTGACGGCTATGATGCCCGATGACTATGACAAACCATGAAGGCTTATGACAGAGACAACTATGACAAAAATGAAGACCATGAACATGGCATCTTTGACCAAAAGAGGTGCATAAATAATTTGTTTTAAATTATTTATTCAAAAATGGAGGAGAGGGACAAGTGGCAAATAAATAATTTATTTCAAATTATTTATTTGGAGGAAATAAAAAAGGAGATTTAATTAAATTCATAAATTTAATTAAAGGAGGAGATAGAAATTAGACATGGATAATTAAATTATTTAATTATTTATTGAAAAGGGATGAATGACACATAATTAAATAATTTCGTCAATTATTTAATTATAGAACAATAAAGGGTTAAATAATTATTATCTGACTATGGATGCAAGACAAATAATTAAATAAATTATTTATTTAATTATTGGAGAAAGGGATATATTAGCGATGAAATTAAATAATTGTAATTGATCAAGATAGAAATGAGAAGGTGAATCAATTAAATAATTAAAAATTATTTAATTAATAAAGGAATATGATCAAACATAATTGAATAATTAAAATTATTCAATTATCGAGAGATGATGACTAGGAAAAATGGCGCTCGCAGACTTAGGACATTTTTTAGTGGCTACATTTTTCCCCTCTTTGACATAATACAGTTCATTGCATTGTGTCAAAGAAATTTAATTCTGAAATATGCCCCAGTGTAAAGAGAAAGGGGAAGGATGACCCAGAGGGTTGTGGTATGCCCCCTTGAGAGGACAGGTGGGTTCAAAGAACACGAATGTGCTCTCGAAATGGATGATAAGACTAGAGGATGAAGGATAGAAGAAATGTTAGCATGAAGAAGATGAATGTTAGCATGGAAAAGACAAGGGAGATGGGATGTTAGCGCGAAAAGGGGAAATATGATAAATAGGAAATAATAAGGGAACCAATTTTCATGCTTACATTTTTATATTTATCATCATCGGGCATAAAAAATGTCACAAATGGACCAAAAAAACCATGGTATGACATAGACCAAGGTGTGCAAGGTGACCATTTGGGAGAGACAAACAGTTCAAAAGACAGAGCCAAAAGACAAGGAATTCCCCAACTCATACAAATGATCCAATTATCCCAGTCTTTTTGCCAAGACAAACCACATACAACAAACAAAGAAAAGAGGCCATGATCCATCATCGTCCATCTAAATCCATTAATAGGAAATCCTCGAGGAGAATAGTAACATGACCCAAAACCAATCAAAAAGATAAGACAAATCCAAACCAACAAAGTGTTTTCCAATAGTTTTGATAAGATTGTTTGATATGATTGATTAGGTTGACCAAGATGACCAAGATTTGATTTGATAAGTTTGACAAGAATTAATTGAGGAGTGGACAAAGGTTGACCAATTTATTTGATTGATTGTGCCTTGTTTCAGGAAGGACACATCCAGATTAAGGCAAGATTGATTGACTGAGGTGACAAGATTGATTGATTTGATAAAGTTGACAAGATTGGTGATCACGCTTGATTTCAGGAAAGAAACATCCTAATTAAGGCAATATTTATTGGAAAGGTTGACAAGATTTATTGTTTGATTGTTTGAAAAATATTGATTGATATGAACAAGCGATGTGACGATACCCAACCGTAGGAAGGACATATCCTGTTTGAGGTAGAGGACACATCTGATAAAGTTGACCAAGTGACAAATGTTGACAAGACACCTAACTGCAAGAAGGACACATCCTACTTAAGGTGAATGACAAGGTTGAGAAAGTCTAATCCTAGGAAGGATGCATCCTGATAAAAGACAAGAGATAAGACCGAATGAGACAAACGACATAATGCCCCATTCCAGCCAAATGACTAGGTTGATGGATGATAAGATAATTGATTGATGAAAGATTTCATTCATTTGTTGTTTCGTGATGTAGTTTGAATGATGATTTCTTCCGAACCAAGGAAATGACCCTCTTCGATGAACCCTAAAAGACTTGACCTAGGGGGCCTCGGGTACTCATTGATAGATGGCCTTACCTACGTAGCAGTGTGCAGACCTCGTAGTTCGACACAGCTTGACTTTGTCTTATTCGAAAAAATACCGAGTCATGATTTTATTTGGACAACCTAAAGGGACTGACCTAATGCCTCAGGGGCTCATTTAAGATGAGTCTTGCGTACATAGCAGATGCACAAAGACAGCGTAGTTCGACCACTCTAACAAAATTGACTTAGACTCTATTTTTGGGATTTTTGAAGCTTTTTGATGTTTTTGGATTTTGAGGATTTTATGATTTTTTTGGATTTTAAAATGTGACTTTTAAAAAAAAAATTTGAAATGTTTTGATTTTTTTGGATTTTTCTTGAGGACATTTTATGATTTTTATGGATTTTTAAGGTTTTAAAGGGCTGATACCATGTATTATTTCCCATGAAGGTGTAAGTCAAGGAATTGCCCCCAGTCAGGTATAGGACCAATTTACTATGTACGAGGGGAAGCAGTGAAAGCGATGGGTGGATATGAAAGCTAAGGATGCTAAATTTCAGTGGTTTTCAGGCCATGGGAAGGATGGAAAAGCTTTATTATGGATGAGGAATGGGTTTGAATGGACTAAATACCGAATGGAGTGACAGTAGACGGAGGAGAAAAGAATGGCTATGTATGGCGTCTGTTTGCCAGGTTTTCACCATGGTACTTATCTAAAGCGCCACTGAAGTGGTTTTCACTATTGGACGAATTATTTCTCTTTACTATTTTTTATTTATTTTTGATGATGTCACACAAGACACCTATTTGCCAGGTTTCCATCAAGGTGAATTTTTTTTTTAAAATTTTATATCGACTTGATGTTCTGGATGACTACTGATTGTTCTAAATCTTTTGATGGTGTTGATGTAGATATTGGTGTCATGATATGCCAATAGTGACCTTTATGGAGTAATTGTCTATGTCAGGATCATAGCACTTGCATACAACTGGTCGATGTCATTGTGATCCTCTTTGATACTAGTGTTGGCCTTATCAAAATACGCACATTGTGATAGAGTACCATGCAAGTCCTTATGATAAAGAGTTGTTGCCAATATGCGATGGATTCCTGAGGTATGTATTTTAGACTTTAGGCATGATGTAGGATTATGATGGATGATGGTAGATGTGGAAGGATTATTTGGAGTTTGGATGTAGCATTTTTTATTTTCCAAACTTTGGATGGTGGATGATGGAGTTTGGAATTTTGATTGGGATAGTGTTTGGAACCAGCACTTTTATATGCATTGCTTGATGACCATTTTGAAGGAGTTGGACATTTATTACATATAGGAGACCTTTTTTCTTGTGGCTCCACTTTTTGATTGAATTTTAGTTTTGAACTATTTTCTTTGCATGATCCATTTTTCTTTGGGATCCATTTTAATTTCATTTGTCCACTTAGATTTTTGTTTGATTCAATGGCCTTTGACATTTGATTTTGAACTTTGGATTTGTAATAATTTTATTTTTGTTGGTTCCAAATGGAAGATTTATTCATGTTGGTTTGTGGTGTGGTTGGAAGGAGTGTTGGCAAAAACATTATGACAAGGACTACTCATGGCCCCCATTTTGATGTTTGTATCAGATAAAGTTGCCCCCAATATCGAGGAGGTACCACTAACATCATTTGATTATCTAATTGAAGAATAACCAAGACCTTGATGTCTAGGATTTGCATAAAATTGTACTGTTTCTATAATGCCTTGCTCATTTCGACCTAGTCCTTTTCCTTGATACTGCATGCTCTGACATATTTTGTTTGCGCTAGGGTATTTATTGTTTTGAAAGCAAGATGCAAACCCATCATTTTTTATGTGGAAATTGCTGCTTGGAATCTCCTCATCTGCTAGAAAGCCTACTTTGACAAAGGTAGATGCTCCTAGTTGATAGGATGTTTTAGATTTATCATTCATCATGCTTGTTTCTTCTTGATCATTTGGGATGTCGATGTGATATGTGGTAGATTTTGTATATTATTCTTTGACATGATCAATGGTAGCTTCTCTATGTTCTCTTTGATCCATAGTATATTTTTTATGTTCTTCTTTGATTTGATCAATAGTAGCTTCTTTGTGCTCTTCTTTGATGTTATCCCTATCATTTATTTGATTATCTATGTGTCCAAAGGAGGCAAGTGTCTCATTTTTGGAAATGGAGGTGTTTTGTGTTTGGATGGGATCATCTTCAAATGTTTGGTCATGAATGGCATAAAGATCGATGAGAGGATCATTTTGGACTTCATGTTCAAGGGTAGGATGTTGGTCAAAAATAGGTTTGCATTGGATGACATGATTGGGAATGGGATCTTGATCAAGGATAGGTGCATTTTGGATGCTATGATTATCTAGAAGGACCTCTTGGATGGACGTAACGATGGGGTCATGAGATGGACTACTTTGATCTTGACATGAAGATGAAGCTATGATGTCATGCTTTGGACTTTTCCTTTGACATGTATCCTCAAGTTTAGGCAATGAAATTTGATTTTGGACAAGGATATGATTTTCTTTGATAGACCCAATATTTTGACATGGCAATAATGGAGCTTCAATAGAAATATTTTTTTCAGTATTGGTAGGCAATGGATGACATGATGGTGAAAAATGGTTGGATGGTGTAGGATCAACAATGTGATTGGATTTCCTAAGTTTGTTTTCATTTAGGAGTCAAACAAGTTCCTTTGCTAGTTGTCCTTGGAGAGCATTAATTGATGTGCTTTTATTGGATGGTATTGTAGTTTGGGATGGAGTGGATGGCAATGGGTTAGTGGATGAGATGGATTAGGATAAGATGTGGAGGATTGGAATGGACTAGTGGATGATGGATTATGATAGGATGTGGAGGATTGGAATGGACTAGTGGAAGGTTGGTTTCCCTTGTCAAGGTTAGGATAAGGATGATTAATGAACATTTGTTGGGAATTAATGGTATGGGTCATGTCAAGTGACTCTTGATAGTGAGGGTAGATGGATGAAGGAATGGAGCTTATGGATTGTTGGTAAGAAGGGTATGTGAGTGGTTGGTATTAGTGATTGAGGGTTGATTGGTATTCAAATTGACTATGAAGAAGATCAAGGTAAAGTGAAGACATGGTCATGAGTTTGGATTAGGATGGATAAGGAAAACTTAGTGAGGACCATACCAAACTTGTGACCTTTGGATGAAAATGCAAGGATTCAATGCAAAATGGATATGAAACTAAAATCTCTCTTTTTTGGATTTTTAGACTTTAGGATATGAAAATGCAGGGATGATAATGAAAGGATAATAATGAACTTGTGACCAAAGGATATGGCATGAAATGAAGCTAAATGCTAAATGATGCAAGATGGTATGGGAATAAGCTATGTTTTTGTATTTTTTGTATTATAAGGATATGAGGATGCAAGATGATCATGCAAGGATAATGATGACTTTAAGACCAAATGATGAAGCTAAATGAAGCTAAATGAAGCTAAATGAAACTAATGGATGCAAAGGATATCAAAGGTGGAATAATTAATGATGAAGGATAATGACAAGGATACTAAATGATGCCAAGTTAATGATCAAGGGTAGTGAAGCAACTAAGGCTAAGGTGAAATGAAATTATGTTTTTTTGTTTTTGAGATATAAGGAAGCAAAGTGAAAGTGCAATTTAAGTCCAAGACTAAGGATTGATATAATGATAATGAATCTATCATCAAAGGGTATGATATGAATGATAATACTAAGGTTATGAATTCTAAAATTTGAGACAAAGGATGGAAACCAAGATAATGTAGGTCCAAGATAAAAAACCCAAATTTCATTGACCTTTGTGATGACCAATATGATGGATTTGACAAGGTGAGTCTAAACTAGCACAAACGTTTGAGACTCAAATTTTTGACCAAGATGATAAAGACAAAGGTTGATAAATTAAAAGATGAAGGTCAATGACAAGTCAGATAAGTAACCAAGGACTGTCCAAAGGCTTGATAATTTTCCTATGTCTAAAATCTAGAAGGTATGTGCAACCTAGGACCTAAGATTAATTATGCAAGGAAAAGGTGACCTAAGGTGCAATCTAAAATGTAATGCAAACCTAAATGAAGATGATGGAATGGACTGGTAAAGGTTTGCAAATCTCTAGTTTGGAAATCAAGATCATAGTCAAGATGAGTTGGATAAGTTTTGGACAATGATTTTTGAAACTTTGGTGATCAGTCTGTTGTGGTTTTTCTTTCAAAAAGTTGTGTTTCCCAAAGAGTTATTTTGAAAATTTGATGTTTTGGGCTGGTTTTGAGTGGATTTTTGACTGATTTTGATAAAATTTGTCTTAGCAAACACAACAGAAACTATCAAGAACTTTGTTTGAGGACTGGTTTGATGTAAAAATATTGATTTTTTAAAGAAGACAAGCACAATCCTAAGGTTGGCAAGGACAATATTCACTGAATTCCCACTTGGATTAACCGACCACACTTATTCTTAGTGGATGACTTAGAAGTTTGGCCACACTGGATCCCCCAACATGCCACTCACTTCTCGGGTCAACCAAGTTTCGAGCTCTCATGAATCTCCCATGAAAAAATATTCATCTCTACTAAGAACCACGAGTATGTGGGACGGCTTTGGAGGTCCGACCTCCTGCACCAGCAAATAGAAGAATTTTGGCTGCTACAAACAAGAGGTGTCTAGTAAGGGCATTCAGTTTAGGGGGTACTATGATAAACTCCCTCAGGAGGTCTCCCTACCCTTAGAACAAGGGGTTACATATCATAAAGATACTGGGAGAGAGTTATCACATACCACATCCCATTGATTGCAAACTTTCTTTACAATCAAAAATTTCTATAGCAGTTCAGAAGGACTTGGCTTTAGCCCGTTACTGCTTAGGGTTGTCCCTTGGGGTGAGTTTTTTTCCACCAACGCAGACCCTTCTAAATGGGTGAACAAAAAAATGAATGGGTTTGGATTTCTGATCACCGAGTTTGCACAAGGTGAGAGCATATACCTAACATCCTCAAACACTAAGACATGGTGTTCATTTACCCTCTAATTTAATCTATGTGAGAAAGACAATTGTAAATTTTAAACCTCTGCTTATGATTTGAAGACACATCGATTCATTTTATGCCAATCACATTTGATGCAAGTCAATTTTAAATCCATTGACTAAAAAATATGCAAATTGTTGATCATTTTAAACTCATGAATGAAACATGCAATTTGTTGTTCATTTTAAGCCCATGAATGAAACATGCAATTTGTTGTTCATTTTAAGCCAATGAATGAAATATATAATTTGTTTTTCATTTTAGCTTTCATGAATGCAAATGCATGTTCATTTTAACCTTTATGAGTGTGAATGCAATTTGCTGTAGTTGTTGAAAGCAAACAAAATTGATTATGCCTAAAGAAATGAAAAAATTGATTTATTTTTCTAAAGAAACAATTTTTAGACTCCTTCCAAGTTGTGCCACATGTTGAAAACAAAATATTAGTAATCCCAAAAAAAAATTTGAATGAAAATAACAAACTAAAATAGTGATAACTTTCTCAAAACTTAACAAAATTTTAAATCGTTTGAATCTATGGAAAGGTGAAACTCAAACCTTCAAAACCTAGAAAGTATTTTTCCAAGATTTTGTATGAAAAAATTGTTATAAGCAAAAGAAAACGCAGGTTTTGACGGCTAAATTTAAAAAACAACAAATACTAAAATGACCATAACTTTCTCAAATCTTAACGAAATTTTAAACCGTTTGAAGTTCCAAAAAGCTAAGAGCGAGATCTACAAAAACTAGATAATCATTTTTTAAGATTTTATGTGCCTATTCTTTTGTGCTCAAAAGAAGATGACGA
>CM021106.1:423033624-423064637 GCA_007115665.2 Sequoiadendron giganteum
AATAAGATAATTCATTATAGATTGAATCATGATTAACTTGACTCGACAAACCCTAAAGGATTGACCTAGTGCCTCGGGGGCTCACCAAAGATGGCCTTGCCTACGTAACATGTGCAGAGAGATCGTAGTTTGATGAAATTGGACTAATAGGACTTGACACTTTTTTTGAGATTTTGAAGGTTATTTGGATGTTTTTTATTTTTTTGACATTTTTTATTTTTATTTTTGACATGTTCTGATTTTTTTGGATTTTTGGAATGTTTTGTTTTTTTGGATTTTTGGAATGTTCTATTTTTTTGGATTTTTGAGAATTATGACCTATGATATCAATTATAGGACCCCATGAAGACGTAAGTCAAGTAATTTCCCCCAATCAAGTATAGGACCAATTATTAGGAATGGATAAGGATGGACTTTATTATGATCGAACATGGAAAAAGAAAGATGCAAAATGTCAATTATGAGAAGGATGAAAAATATTTATTATGGACTGGTGTAGGAATGGGATTTTCTTATGAATGATACACTATAAGGGCCATGACAAATACATGTGAAAGATACCTACAATCAAGCAAGAAGGCATGCACAAGCATCTAAGGAAAAATATGATCTTCCCCTAGTCAAGCTAAAAACCAATTGATAGGTGATGATGATGTTGTTGATATGGGAAGGACACATCCTAAAAAAATGAGGATTTGGAAAGACATATCCCACTGATGATAATGTGACTAAAGGATCAAGGTTTGCAGCAAGGCTAGAAACAAATCCAAGGAATTTTTTGGATGATGTGCTAGGTTGCATAACAAGATTGTATGGATTAGGCTTATTGCATTTGTAATGAATTATTTTCAGGATTGGATGGAGGGATGTTGGATAAGTGGATTGGAGTCCTTAGACCACTAACAAGGAAAAACCAAGTCCAACAATAGGTATGAAAGGATAATGGGTGGCTTTGGTAAAATATAAGAGACATAAGGCTTATTGGATGGAAAAATTAGCATATGATCTCCAAGGACTATGTCACATAGGAATAATTTGTTTTCTCCAAAATATGGGTTTTGGAAAATTCTATGTAGGCAATGAATGACATGATATTCCATGCATAGTGTATGACCAAAAGATTAACATGTCAAGTGTTTTCTCAAAACATTATTTATATTTGTACCCCAATCCTTATCAAGATTAAGGTAGGTAGGGAATATGGATGGATAGATGGAAATTTCATGAGAAATGTATGAAAGATGATATATTTCTCTTACACATGAAACCTATTTTACAAGTTTTCATCATGGTACTTATCCAAAGTGCCATAAGAATGGTTTTCACTATTGGACAAATTATTTATCTTTACTTCTTTTTTTAATTTTATTTTTCCATTTTCTAGATGATCACTGAGTGTTTTGAATCCTTTTATGGTGTTGATGTAGATGCTAGTGTCATGATATGCCAATAGTGACCTTTATGGAGTAGTTGCCTTGTCAGGATCATAGCGCTTGTATACAATTGATGGATGTCATTGTAATCCTTTTTGATACTCGGGTTAGCCTTATCGATAAACACACATCATGATAGAGTTCCATGGGAGTCCTTATGGTAAAGAGTTGCTACCAAGATGTGATGGATTTGTGACGTAGGATTATGATGGATGATGGTAGGTGTGGATGGACTATTTGGCATTTTGGATGTAGGAATTTTTATTTTCCAAACTTGTGGTGGTGGATGATGGAATTTGGAATTTTGATTGGGATAGTGTTTGGAACAAACACTTTTATATTCCTTACATGATGACCATTTTGAAGGAGATGGATATTTGTTATATGTAGGAGACCTCTTTTCTTGTGGGTCTACCTTTTTATTAGATATAGGATTTTCTTTACTTGATCCATTTTTCTTTGGGATTCATTTAAACTTTATTGGTCCACTAGGATTTTTTCATTCAATGGCCTTTGACATTTAATTTTGGGTGTTGGATTTAGAAGAGTTTTGTTTTTTTTGGTTCCAATTGATAGGTTTAATTAATTGGGAATAATGGTTTGTGGTGTGGATGGGAGGAGTGTTGGCAACAATATTACGATAAGGACTACTCATGGCCCCTATTTTGATGTTTGTATTGGATAAAGTTTCTCTCAATATCATGAAGGTATTACTAACACCATTCAATTTGTTGATTGAAGAATAACCAAGACCTTGATGTCTAGGATTTTCTTGAACTTGTACTGATTCTAAAATTCCTTTCTCATGCACACCTGGTCCTCTTCCTTGATACTACATGCTCTGAAATATTATATTTGCAATGAGGTATTTGTTATTTTTGAAGCAAGATGTGAACCCATCATTGTGTATGTGGAAATCATTACTCTCAATTTTCTCATCTGCAAGAAGCCTGCTTTGACAAAGGTAGATGATCCTAGTTGATAAGATATCTTAGCTCCATTGATATGTGGGATAGCTTTTCGATTGATATCTTTGGCCTGGTTTTGTGAAATATTAGATTCAGATGGTTCTTCAAAAGATATTGGTGCTTCCAATTCAATGTAGAAATCTTCCTTATGGTCATCACTATACAGTCATATGAATTCAAATTTAGGTTGGTCATTTGCAAATATGTCTAGAGTAGGAAACTCTTGTTCTAGAGAAAGATCATCTATGTGTCCCATGGAAGGAATTGTCTCATCTGCAAAGGTGGGGTGATCAGAATATGGATGTCATGGGAAGGGATAAGATCTTGATCCAAGATTGGATTATCATGGCTATTATGGTCACCTAGAGGGGGTTTTTGGATAACTTGATCTTGATTTGTCTTGGAATTTTTTTCATCATGATTTGGACCATGTTCTTGATATATATCCAATGGTTTAGGCAATGGAATGATATGATTCTTTTGATGAGCTTGGAATTTTGACATGGAAATAATGGAGTTTCAATAGGAAGATTTTTTTTGGGTTGGTAGGCAATGAAGGACATGATGGCAAAAGATCGTTGGATGGTATAGAATTAACAATGTGATTGGATTTCATAACTTTATTTTCATATAGGAGTCGAACAAGTTCTTTGCATTTATCCTTGGAGATCATTACTAAATATGCCTTTATTGGATGGTATTGTAGATCGAGATGGAGTGGATGGAAATGGGCTAGTGAATGAAGGACTAGAATAGGATGTGGAGGATATAAGACTTTCTTGGTTTGGTGACGAGGATGAAAGCATAGGATATGCATGGTAAATAGGAATTTGTGGTAAGGTTTGGGGTTGAGAAATAATTTGGATGGAAGAGGGGTAGATGGGTGGTTGACTCGATACTATGGATGATTGGTATGGAGGATCGATGAATGTGTTATTAAGTTTTGTGATTTGGTAGTATTGACGAAGCATGAGGTTTTCAACTTGACTACAAAGAGGATCAAGCTAAATTGAAGACATGGTTGTGATTTTGGATTGGAATGGATAATGGGATGGTGGAGCTTTGGCTATAATTTTATTTTTTTTGGGGGGGTTTTCTAATTTGGGAATGGGTGCAAGCTAAGAATGAGGATGCAAGATGACAATGAGGTTACACTATGTTTTTGGGATTTTTGGATATAAGGATGCCAAATGCTAATGTAATTATGACCAAGATTAGGATGAAAAGTGATAATAGATGTAATCAAGATATGGTAATGTCAATACAACCAAAATATATGGTGTGACTAAAGCTAAGATATGCAAGGACACCAATGAGAGAGCTATGACCAAGGATGTGGGGTGACCAAAGCTATGATATAAAACTAAGACTAAAGCATGGTAAATGAGATTATAGGTATGCACCTTTAGACTTTAAGAGAAGTATGTTAAGTAAGCTATGATAGCTCAAGGTAACAAATAAGATTGTCAAGACCTTAAAAGGAAAAAGACCAAAAGGATGATGATGATTTGACAAATGAAAATGATTGATAGATAAAAGGAAAAGGTCAAGTACAATCTAGAAATGTGATTATGAACTGATCAAAGGTATGCTAAGCTTCCTATTTTGAAATCTTAAAGGTGTATGCAACTAAGAATGACCTAAAGCTAGTTAAAAAATGCAAGAAAACCTAAGTGAATGTAGTGAAATAGATGGACTAGACTAGGAAAGTCTATGATCTGAAAGTATAGTTACTGTCAAGAATTGATTAGAAATGAGACTACACAAATGTTTCCCAAAATTTTGAGAACTCACAATTGTGGTTCACTGTCTCATATATGCGGTTTACTATCTCACAAATGCAACTCACTATGTTTAACAGATGTGGTGCACTGTCTCACAAATGCAGTGTATTGTCTGTTAGATGTGGTGCACGGTGTTTTGAATCCAGGTTGAATGTTTTCAAATTAATTTTTGTGTTGGGTAATTGTGAAAAGTGATAGAAAACACAATGAATACTCTGAAAAATAAATTTTGGCTATTGATTGTCCATATTTTATGTGAATAGTGTATGTTCATAGGTCAAATTTAGCCCAATTTTCATGGGTCTTATCACAAATAAAAAACACTTCAAAAAATTCCTAATCCTAAGGTCAAGGCCAATGGCAGCAATCTCAATCCCATGGCTTGGAATTTCCTTTGAATCAAATGTAGGCACACCTAAATGGGTGTGTATACTTTTGTCTTTGTGAGAGAGGATGAGTAGGAACCTCTAGGACTAGAAGGATGACCCAATCACCCTCTCACTAGAAAGCTATATGTAGCTTATGCTAGGTCGAGGATTTATATCTCATCTCAAGGGGTCCATATGGTGAGTAACTTCAGGGTGCGATGCACATCCCTTGCATTGAGAATGATACCAAAAACTCAATCAATAAGGTGGGCCTCTAAAGTAATGGTTTCTAGTCACTGCTAAGGGACTTAACACATTGATAGCGCCCAACAAGCCACTTAAGGCTTTAACCAATCCTACTTGGGTACTATAAGTAACTACCTTACATAAATGTGGGTAACTTCCCCTTTTGAATTGGCACTATCAGCAAGGTGCTCACTAGTTAGATCTTGGATTTTTCCTTAATATTTTTATATAGAAAATTGAGGGAAAAACAACTTTGGGCCATACCCCTTGGAGTGATCACTTCTCCAAAGGTAGGCCCTTCTAAAAAGGTTATAAAAAAGTGATACAAATAATACTTTTGATCTCCAAGATCATATGATTATGCGAGAGAGCATACACATGTATTTGATCACACAAGAAATGTTCATTAACCTTAGAAATTGAAAAGTGAGACATGAAAATGAGAGTGTTGAAGAGTGCTTTTGATCCCCAAGATTATATGAAATGTGAGGGAAGAGCATACACACCTCCAAACACAAATAATATCACCAAGCAATGCAAACATTTGGTCTTTTAAACCCAAATTGAAAGTGTGATTTTGAAAAGACACTTGTTCTTTTTAAATCCAAATACAAATGTTCCTATTTTAAAAATCAAAGATACATGAAACCCTGTAAGAACATGGATAAGTAGTCTAGATAGAAACATCTTCTCCCAGTGAACACCACAGGCTAAAAATCAAATATTTGTAACACAAAACCCTCTAGCCTAATGAATGGAAAACAAAAAAACTAAAAAATTCTACATTTAAACAGTTGTGTCACTCATTGTCATAGATGCGATGCACTGTCTCAGGAAGATGTGGTAAACTAGATGGTGATTACGATGAATGAGTTGGTGACTACAGTGGACTATCAAAATAGATGAAACTTACTATCATGCACATGCATCATACTACTTCACAGATGTGACACATAATTTGAAACCTGCAAAAATAATTAAATCTTGAAATTTTTTTTAAATGTTGAGATAGAAATGATGCAAGTAATCTGTCAAGATGTGAGAATTAAAACAAAAAAATTAGAAAAATGATAGAAAACCACAAAAATAAACATATGTGGTACAAATGTTCCACAGATGTGGCACAAAAATATGCAAATACATCTCGCCATACAACAAATGCATCATTTTATACTATGAATGTGTCTCACTGTCATTCAAATGTGTTACATTGTCACACGAATGTGGCATTTTTCCTTTCAAATCATTTTGGACCTGAAAACTCAAAATTTCTCACAAATTTCTTCAAATCCGGTTAGTTCACGTTGGGTTCACCAATGTAGAATAGGGTAAAATCAAGGTAAAAGGCATGAATCAATAGTATCAACCACCAAATACATAGAACTCAAGCCCTAAAGACCCTAATCCAACAATGAAGCGCAAATGAACATAAAAACATAAAATAATAAAGCAATATTACCAAAATTCCTATGCCATGGTTGAATCACCTTCATTGGTCTTCTCCATTTTGCTTTATATGCTTGCTTGCCCTCAGATTTGTAGTATGCAAGAATAAGCCTAGTGATAGTGACAACAAAATAGCAAAGATAGTAGTTGTGGTTAGGGTTGAAACGAAAGGGATATGTCTCTCTTATAGAAAACCGAATTTGAATGAAGGGCCAAGATTAAATGATGAAGATAAATGGATGAGATTGCTTTGAGAAGCAAGGAAATAGGGTTAGGGAAAAAATAGTGTTTAGTTAAGGATAGACGATGGAGATTAAAAGGTAATAAAACCTTATCAAGGGTGGAGACTAATTGAGATAATAGATAAGATTTGGAAAAAAAAGAGATTGCTACAGTAAATTAAATAATTATAAAATTATTTAATTTAGGAGGGGAAGTGAACAAATAAATAATTAAAACAATTATTTAATTATAGAAGAAGAGGGAAATGTTGACTTTTCATTAAAATAACTATTTAACTAAAAGTAGAGGAAAAGGAAATTAGTAAATAATTAAAATAATTATTTAAAATTCGAGGGAATAGTGGGAAATAATTAAATAAATGGGATCTATTTAATTATAGAAGAAAAGGCTAATGAATAATTAAATAAATGAGAATTTATTTAATTATAGAGAGAAAGGAATATTAGTGGCATAATTAAATAAATATTAATTTATTTAATTAATCAAGGAAGAATAAAAGGTGAAATGAATTAATTATTAATTAATAGAAGAATATGACCTTATATAATGATCAAATAATTAAAATTATTTATTTATGTAGGGAAGAAGGGGAATTGATGTTGAAAATGGTGTTCGTAGGCTTAGGACATTTTTCAGTATCTATAGAAATGATAGATTGCAACAACAGTCGTGGATCAAAGAGAAATTGCTTCCACCCATTTCATGAAGTAATCCATTGTGGTAATTATAAATGTATGTCGAGAAGAAGAAGGAAGGGATATTTTTTCAATGAGATCCAAACCTCAAATCAAAAATGGCCAAATAGGAACTTGAGCATGAAGCTCAAAAGTAGGAGCATGGATTTGATTGTTATGCTCTTGAAATTTGTGGAATCTCTTAGCATGATCAAAATATTCTTGTTCCATATGTCACCAATAATATCCTATGTGGATTAACTTTTGAACTAATGATCTTCCCCCAAAATGACCCCCACAAGCACCAGATAATTTTCCTCAAGGGCTATAGGGATCTCTGATAGTTTAAGGCATCTAAACAAAAGACCATTAAAGGATCGTCTATACAAGACATTTGTTAGGATTATGTATCTAGTTGCAAGTTTTTGAATACGTGCTCTAGAGTTTTTAGTAGTTGGTTCAAGAAAGGTACCTTCTTTTAAATAAATGAATATCGATGTGTACCATTTACTAGAGACTTCAATATTGGTCACTAATGCTTCTTTCATCTTTTCATCTATCGATGGTTTTGTGATTGTGTGAACTATAAATCTAAAGTCAATAGAAGGATCTTCGGGAGACACAAGGGAAGCGACACTTGCCATTACATCTGCATATTGATTATCCTTTCACAGAATATTGTCCATGGTATATGATTTAAAGCATTCAAGCAATGTCATTGTAAGGTTTTTATATTAGGATAACTTATCATGTTTCGCTTGATAGGATCCATTTATTTGTTTAATAACCAATTGAGAATCACCAAATATACAAATGTGATGGACATATAAAGATAAGGCCACATGTATTCCAACAATTAGAGCCTCGTATCCTATAATGTTATTTGTACATAGGAATTTTAAACAATAAGATAAAAAAATAGGATTTCTTGAAGGTGGTATTAATATAACCCCTACTCTAGAGCCAATTCAACACTTAGAACCATCAAAATACAATTCCCATGTTTCCCTTTTAATTGTTAACAAATTCTCATCAGGGAATGATTCATGATTAGGTGATGTTAATGGTGAAGGAGTGTCAACTAAATGGTCGATGAAGTATTATACTTTGATTTCCCTTTGGGGAACACGTTTAAGGTACCTCAGTTAACAACATAAACCATTTAGCTAAATGTCTTGACAGATTTGTTAAATAGCAAAAAGGTGTTTCAAAGGATCAAATTTTGTAACATGCACCTCTACATTTAATAAATGGTGTCTCAATTTACTAGTAGGAAACACAAGAGCCAAACATTGTTTTTTTATCATTGTATATTGAGTTTCATAATTGGTTAAAGTCTAACTAATGTAGTAAACAATATGTTCTTTGCCACTTTCATCTTGTTGAGCCAATAATATTGCTAGAGCATGAGAGGATGTTGATAATATGTAAAGCATGAATGGATTTCCTTGAATAGCGAGTTGCAAGATAGGAGGATTAGCTAGACATTCTTTCAAATTTTCAAAAGCTTATTTACAATCCTCATTCCATTTAAATTTTGATTCCTTCTTAATAGTTGGGTAAAAGGAAGAGTTTGATCTGCTACTGATGCCATAAATTGATGGATTGCTTGAATCATTCCTTGTAAACTATGCAATTGAGAAATATTTTTAGGAGGTGGAATATTTATGATAGCATCAATCTTCTTTGTCTCCACCTCAATACCTCCATGTGACACTATAAAACCCAAGATTTGTCCACTATCCACACCAAAAGACACACTTCTTTGGATTTAATCTCATTTTGTACTTAAAAATTATTTCAAAGATCTTACAAAGGATTTTGACATGATCTTGATGAGTTAAAGATAGCCAAAATATCTTATCTTCTAAAATGTTGTGTATGAAATCATGAAATATTAGTGTCATAGCTCATTGATATGTTTCTCTAGCATTCTTTAATCAAAAAGGCATAACAACCCAACAAAATGTCCCCCAAGGTGTGGTAAAAAATTTCTTGTATTGATCTTTAGGGTTGATGAAATTTTGATTCTAAGCTAAAAAACCATCCATGAATGATAATAAGGCATGGCCCATAGTTGCATCCACTATCATGTCAATATTAGGAAGGGGAAAGTCATATTTTAATGATGCTTTGTTAAAATCACAAAAAACGTACACATCTTAATACGATTATCAAGCTTTGCCAGAGTTGCACTATTAGATATCTATGGTGAATAATCAATGGGACGAATAAAACCAACATCTAGGAGCTTTTCAATTTTAGATTTAACCAACAAAGCTATTTTAGGATTCATCTTATTTGTCTTGTGTCTTACTGGTTTAGCATCCTTCTCAAGGACAATGTTGTGTGTAACTATCTTAGCATCAATACTTGGCATATCTGAATATTTCCAAGCAAATATTTCAAGAAAGTCATGTAATAGTGTTGCATGATCTTCTTGTTTTCCATCATCAAGACACTTTCCTATTTGAATCACCTTCTCTTCGTTAGATGTATCCATTGGTATGTTGATAGTATCTCCCACAAGTAATGCACTTTGGTCTGGAATTTCAAAAATTTGTTCATCATCATCATATTCAATATCATTTTTTTTAGTTTTGTCACCAAAGTATCCCTTATTGCTTAAGGTACAAGTGAATCTCCATTTGTGGTGATGATTTGTTAAATTATCATAGACTCCCAACATTTCTAGTAAAGCTTCATCATTTTGAAAGTAATCCATTGGTTTGTCATCACTTGTGGTATCTGTAGACACTGAAAAATATCTTAAGTCTACGAGTCCCATTTTTCTTGGTCATCATCTCTTGATAATTGAATAATTGAATAAATTATTCAATTATGTTCGATCATTCCTCTATTAATTAAATAATATTTAATTATTTAATTGATTCACCTTCTCATTTCAATCTTGATCAATTAAAATGATTTAATTGCATCGCTAACATATCCCTTTCTCAAATAATTAACATATCCCTTTCTCCAATAATTTATTTAATTATTTGTCTTGCATCCATAGTCAGATAATAATTATTTGACCCTTTATTCTATTGATGAAATTATTTAATTATGTGTCATTCATCCCTTTTGAATAAATAATTAAATAATTTAATTATCCATGTCTAATTTCTATCTCCTCCTTTAATTAAATTTATGAATTTAATTAAATCTCCTTTTTCATTTCCTCCAAATAAATAATTTGAAATAAATTATTTATTTGCCACTTGTCCCTCTCCTCCATTTTCAAATAAATAATTTAAAACAAATTATTTATGCACCTCTTTTGGTCAAAGATGCCATGTTCATGGTCTTTATTTCTTTCATAGTCATCTCTGTCATAAGCCTTCATGGTCTGTCATAGCCATCGGTGTCATAGCCTTCATTGTCCACCTTTTTTTGGTGCATCAATTATCCATCGTTGATCTAGGCATATTTTTAGAAACTTGATCTTGGCCATCTGTTTCATAACCTCCCTCTCATGCATCCTCATCCATTGATCTTAGAATTATTCTAGAAGATAAATCTCGTTCGTTCGTTCGCATGGTTGTCTATAAAAGAAACCATTCTCCTCCATTTTCGATTGAACAACCATTATCTCCAACTTTCTTTCTTACTATTTGTAGGTATTTGCACAAATTCAACAAAAAATCTGAAGACAATATTGGCATAAGAAGAAATAGGAGAGACAAGAGAAGTGATTCAAGTTCAAGCATGAGGAGTGTTTTGATTTAATGCTTTTATTTTCCTTATGCTTTCATTGTATTCTCTTGTTTGAATGAGGTTAATAGCTTAGAAGTGTTGGCTGTCACTTTATCTATTTTGTTTGATCTAAGCCCATCTTACATTGGTGAATCCGACGCGAATCTTATAATTTTGCAAAGAAATTCGTTTGTTTTCTTGTTTGTTTTTGTTGTTTCATAGGTTATAGCCAAGAATTCACACAAAATCTTGTCATCTTATTTTGAGCACAAAAAAATAGGAGCATAAAATATTAAAAAATGATTATCTGGGTTTTGTAGGCCTCATTTTTAGATTTTTGGAACTTCAAACGGTTTAAAATTTCGTTAAGATTTGAGAAAGTTATGACTATTTTAGTATTTGTTGTTTTTTAAATTTAGCTGTTAAAACCCGTGTTTTTTTTTGCCTATAACATTTATTCGTGCAGAATCTTGGAAAAATACTTTTTGGGTTTTGAAATTTTGAGTTTTATCTTTCCATGGATTCAAACAATTTAAAATTTCGTTAAGTTTTGAGAAATTTATCGCTATTTTAATTTTTTGTTGTCATTAAACTTTTCTTTTGAGTTACTAATCTCTTGTTTTTAGCATGTGGCACAACTTGAACGGAGTCTAAAAATCGTTTCTTTATAAACAAAAAATGAGCTTTTCATTTCTTTAGGCATAATCAATTTTGTTTTCTTTCAACAACTACAACAAATTGCATTCACACTCATAAATGTTAAAATAAACATGCATTTTTATTCATGGGCTTAAAATGAAGAACAAATTGTATATTTCATTCACGGGCTTAAAATGAACAACAAATTGCATATTTCATTCATGGGCTTAAAATGAAAAACAAATTGTATATTTCTTTCATGGGTTTAAAATGAACAACAATTTGCATATTTTCACTCATGGGATTTAAAATTGACTTGCATCATATTTCATTGGTTTAAAAAGAATCCAAGTGTTTTCAAATAATAAGCAAGGTTTAAAATCAACTGACTATTTTTTAGTGTAGAAAACACTTCAATTGGTGCTTTAAAAAGAACAACTATCTTCTTTCACATAGATTAAACTAGAAGGTAAATGAACACCATGTCTTAGTGTTTGAGGGTGGTAGGTATTATGCTCTCACCTTGTGCAAACTTAGTGATCAGAAAGCCAAACCCATTCATTTTCGTGTTCATCCATTAGAAGGGTCTGCCTTGGTGGGAAAAATTACTCACCCAAGGGACAACCCTAAGTGGTAACAAGCTAAATCCAAGTCCTTTCGAACCGCTATATAAATTTGTGATTACAAGGAAAGTTTGCAATCAACAAGACGTGGTACGTGTTAGTTCTCCCCCAAATATCTTTATGATATGTAACCCCTTGTTCTAAGGGTAGGGAGACCTCCTGAGGGAGTTTATCATAGTACCCCCTGAACCGGATGCCCTTACTAGACACCTCTTGTTTGTAGCAGCCAAAATCCTTCTATTTGTTGGTGCAGGAGGTCAGACCTCCGAAGCCATCCCACATACTCGCAGTTCTTAGGAGAGATGAAGAGTTCATCATGGAAGATTCATGAGAACTCGAAGCTTGGTTCACTCGAGAAGTGGGTGTCGTGTTGGGGGAGTCTGTGTGGCCAAGCTTCTAAGTCATCCACTAAGAATAAGCACGGCTAATTAATCCAAGTGGGAATTCAATGAATATTGTCCTTGCCAAGCTTAGGATTGTGCTTGTCTTGTTTAAAAAATCAAACATTTTTACATCAAACCAGTCCTCAAACAAAGTGCTTGATACTGTCTGTTATGTTTACCAAGACAAATTTCATCAAAATCAGTCAAAAATCCACTCAAAACTAGTCCAAAACATCAAATTTTAAAAATAACTCTTTGTGAACCATAACTTCTTGAAACAAAACCACAACAGATTGATCACCAATGTTTCAAAAATCGTTGTCCAAAACTGATCCAACTCATCTTGACTGTGATTTTGATTTCCAAACCAGAGACTTGCAGACCTTTACCAATCCATTCCATCATCCTCATTTAAGATTGCATTACATTTTAGATTGCAGGTCACCTTTGCCTTGCATAATTAATCTTATGTCTTAGGTTGCACATACCTTCTAGATTTCAAACATTTGGATAATCCATGGTTACTTATTTAATTTTCCATTGACATTTATCTTTCTATCTATCAATTATTTTCATTGTCATCTTGATCAAAAATTTTGGTCCCAAACTTGTGTCCTAGTTTGGAATTACTTTGTCAAATCCATCATCTTGGTCATCACAAAGGTCAATGCCATTTTGGTTTGTTATCTTGGACCTACATTAGCTTGGTTTCCATCCCTTGTCTCAAATTTTAAAATTCATATCCTTAATATTATCATTCATATCATACCCTTTGACCATAGCTTCATTATCATTCTATCAATCCTTAGTCTTGGACTTAAATTGCACTTTCACTTTGCATCCTTATATCTCAAAAGCACAAAACATAGATTCATTTCACCTTAGCCTTAGTTGCATCATTACCTTTGATCATTAATTTAGCATCATTTAGTCTCCTTGTCATTATCCTTTATCATTAATTAGTCCACCTTTGATATCATTTGCATCCATTAAATTCATTTGGCTTCATTTAGCTTTATCCTTTGGTCTCAAAGTTATCATAATCCTTGCATTATCATTTTGCATCCTTATATATCCCAAAAAAAAAAAACATATCCTTTGGTCATCATCATCCTTGCATATCATATCCTTTGGTCATAGGGTCATTATCATTCCACCATTCCTTAATCTTGGTATTAGGTACATTGGTACTTTGCATCCTTATATCCTTGAAAATCACAAAAAATAGCATAGTTTCATATCCATTTTGCATTGGCATCCAAAGGTCACAAGTTTTGTATGGTCCTCACTAAGTTTGTTTGATCCATCCTAATCCAAATTCATGACCATGTCTTCAATTTACCTTGATCTTCTTCTTAGTCAAGTTGAATACCAATCAATCGTCAATCATCAATACCAACCACTAATGTACCCTTCTTACCAACAATCCATAAACTCCAGTCCTTCATCCATCTACCCTCACTATCAAGAGTCACTTGACACAATCCATACCATTAATCCCCAACAAATGTCAATTAATCATCCTTATCCTAACCTTGACAAGGGAAACCAACCTTCCACTAGTCCATTCCAATCCTCCACATCCTATCATAATCCATCATCCACTAGTCCATTCCAATCCTCCACATCTTATCCTAATCCATCTCATCCACTAACCCATTGCCATCCACTCCATCCCAAACTACAATACCATCCAATAAAAGCACATCAATTAATGCTCTCCAAGGACAACTAGCAAAGGAACTTGTTTGACTCCTAAATGAAAACAAACTTAGGAAATCCAATCACATTGTTGATCCTACACCATCCAACCATTTTTCACCATCATGTCATCCATTGCCTACCAATACTGAAAAAAATATTTCTATTGAAGCTCCATTATTGCCATGTCAAAATATTGGGTCTATCAAAGAAAATCATATCCTTGTCCAAAATCAAATTTCATTGCCTAAACTTGAGGATACATGTCAAAGGAAAAGTCCAAAGCATGACATCATAGCTTCATCTTCATGTCAAGATCAAAGTAGTCCATCTCATGACCCCATCGTTACGTCCATCCAAGAGGTCCTTCTAGATAATCATAGCATCCAAAATGCACCTATCCTTGATCAAGATCCCATTCCCAATCATGTCATCCAATGCAAACCTATTTTTGACCAACATCCTACCCTTGAACATGAAGTCCAAAATGATCCTCTCATCGATCTTTATGCCATTCATGACCAAACATTTGAAGATGATCCCATCCAAACACAAAACACCTCCATTTCCAAAAATGAGACACTTGCCTCCTTTGGACACATAGATAATCAAATAAATGATAGGGATAACATCAAAGAAGAGCACAAAGAAGCTACTATTGATCAAATCAAAGAAGAACATAAAAAATATACTATGGATCAAAGAGAACATAGAGAAGCTACCATTGATCATGTCAAAGAATAATATACAAAATCTACCACATATCACATCGACATCCCAAATGATCAAGAAGAAACAAGCATGATGAATGATAAATCTAAAACATCCTATCAACTAGGAGCATCTACCTTTGTCAAAGTAGGCTTTCTAGCAGATGAGGAGATTCCAAGCAGCAATTTCCACATAAAAAATGATGGGTTTGCATCTTGCTTTCAAAACAATAAATACCCTAGCGCAAACAAAATATGTCAGAGCATGCAGTATCAAGGAAAAGGACTAGGTCGAAATGAGCAAGGCATTATAGAAACAGTACAATTTTATGCAAATCCTAGACATCAAGGTCTTGGTTATTCTTCAATTAGATAATCAAATGATGTTAGTGGTACCTCCTCGATATTGGGGGCAACTTTATCTGATACAAACATCAAAATGGGGGCCATGAGTAGTCCTTGTCATAATGTTTTTGCCAACACTCCTTCCAACCACACCACAAACCAACATGAATAAATCTTCCATTTGGAACCAACAAAAATAAAATTATTACAAATCCAAAGTTCAAAATCAAATGTCAAAGGCCATTGAATCAAACAAAAATCTAAGTGGACAAATGAAATTAAAATGGATCCCAAAGAAAAATGGATCATGCAAAGAAAATAGTTCAAAACTAAAATTCAATCAAAAAGTGGAGCCACAAGAAAAAAGGTCTCCTATATGTAATAAATGTCCAACTCCTTCAAAATGGTCATCAAGCAATGCATATAAAAGTGCTGGTTCCAAACACTATCCCAATCAAAATTCCAAACTCCATCATCCACCATCCAAAGTTTGGAAAATAAAAAATGCTACATCCAAACTCCAAATAATCCTTCCACATCTACCATCATCCATCATAATCCTACATCATGCCTAAAGTCTAAAATACATACCTCAGGAATCCATCGCATATTGGCAACAACTCTTTATCATAAGGACTTGCATGGTACTCTATCACAATGTGCGTATTTTGATAAGGCCAACACTAGTATCAAAGAGGATCACAATGACATCGACCAGTTGTATGCAAGTGCTATGATCCTGACATAGACAATTACTCCATAAAGGTCACTATTGGCATATCATGACACCAATATCTACATCAACACCATCAAAAGATTTAGAACAATCAGTAGTCATCCAGAACATCAAGTCGATATAAAATTTTAAAAAAAAAATTCACCTTGATGGAAACCTGGCAAATAGGTGTCTTGTGTGACATCATCAAAAATAAATAAAAAATAGTAAAGAGAAATAATTCGTCCAATAGTGAAAACCACTTCAGTGGCGCTTTAGATAAGTACCATGGTGAAAACCTGGCAAACAGACGCCATACATAGCCATTCTTTTCTCCTCCGTCTACTGTCACTCCATTCGGTATTTAGTCCATTCAAACCCATTCCTCATCCATAATAAAGCTTTTCCATCCTTCCCATGGCCTGAAAACCACTGAAATTTAGCATCCTTAGCTTTCATATCCACCCATCGCTTTCACTGCTTCCCCTCGTACATAGTAAATTGGTCCTATACCTGACTGGGGGCAATTCCTTGACTTACACCTTCATGGGAAATAATACATGGTATCAGCCCTTTAAAACCTTAAAAATCCATAAAAATCATAAAATGTCCTCAAGAAAAATCCAAAAAAATCAAAACATTTCAAATTTTTTTTTTAAAAGTCACATTTTAAAATCCAAAAAAATCATAAAATCCTCAAAATCCAAAAACATCAAAAAGCTTCAAAAATCCCAAAAATAGAGTCTAAGTCAATTTTGTTAGAGTGGTCGAACTACGCTGTCTTTGTGCATCTGCTATGTACGCAAGACTCATCTTAAATGAGCCCCTGAGGCATTAGGTCAGTCCCTTTAGGTTGTCCAAATAAAATCATGACTCGGTATTTTTTCGAATAAGACAAAGTCAAGCTGTGTCGAACTACGAGGTCTGCACACTGCTACGTAGGTAAGGCCATCTATCAATGAGTACCCGAGGCCCCCTAGGTCAAGTCTTTTAGGGTTCATCGAAGAGGGTCATTTCCTTGGTTCGGAAGAAATCATCATTCAAACTACATCACGAAACAACAAATGAATGAAATCTTTCATCAATCAATTATCTTATCATCCATCAACCTAGTCATTTGGCTGGAATGGGGCATTATGTCGTTTGTCTCATTCGGTCTTATCTCTTGTCTTTTATCAGGATGCATCCTTCCTAGGATTAGACTTTCTCAACCTTGTCATTCACCTTAAGTAGGATGTGTCCTTCTTGCAGTTAGGTGTCTTGTCAACATTTGTCACTTGGTCAACTTTATCAGATGTGTCCTCTACCTCAAACAGGATATGTCCTTCCTACGGTTGGGTATCGTCACATCGCTTGTTCATATCAATCAATATTTTTCAAACAATCAAACAATAAATCTTGTCAACCTTTCCAATAAATATTGCCTTAATTAGGATGTTTCTTTCCTGAAATCAAGCGTGATCACCAATCTTGTCAACTTTATCAAATCAATCAATCTTGTCACCTCAGTCAATCAATCTTGCCTTAATCTGGATGTGTCCTTCCTGAAACAAGGCACAATCAATCAAATAAATTGGTCAACCTTTGTCCACTCCTCAATTAATTCTTGTCAAACTTATCAAATCAAATCTTGGTCATCTTGGTCAACCTAATCAATCATATCAAACAATCTTATCAAAACTATTGGAAAACACTTTGTTGGTTTGGATTTGTCTTATCTTTTTGATTGGTTTTGGGTCATGTTACTATTCTCCTCGAGGATTTCCTATTAATGGATTTAGATGGACGATGATGGATCATGGCCTCTTTTCTTTGTTTGTTGTATGTGGTTTGTCTTGGCAAAAAGACTGGGATAATTGGATCATTTGTATGAGTTGGGGAATTCCTTGTCTTTTGGCTCTGTCTTTTGAACTGTTTGTCTCTCCCAAATGGTCACCTTGCACACCTTGGTCTATGTCATACCATGGTTTTTTTGGTCCATTTGTGACATTTTTTATGCCCGATGATGATAAATATAAAAATGTAAGCATGAAAATTGGTTCCCTTATTATTTCCTATTTATCATATTTCCCCTTTTCGCGCTAACATCCCATCTCCCTTGTCTTTTCCATGCTAACATTCATCTTCTTCATGCTAACATTTCTTCTATCCTTCATCCTCTAGTCTTATCATCCATTTCGAGAGCACATTCGTGTTCTTTGAACCCACCTGTCCTCTCAAGGGGGCATACCACAACCCTCTGGGTCATCCTTCCCCTTTCTCTTTACACTGGGGCATATTTCAGAATTAAATTTCTTTGACACAATGCAATGAACTGTATTATGTCAAAGAGGGGAAAAATGTAGCCACTAAAAAATGTCCTAAGTCTGCGAGCGCCATTTTTCCTAGTCATCATCTCTCGATAATTGAATAATTTTAATTATTCAATTATGTTTGATCATATTCCTTTATTAATTAAATAATTTTTAATTATTTAATTGATTCACCTTCTCATTTCTATCTTGATCAATTACAATTATTTAATTTCATCGCTAATATATCCCTTTCTCCAATAATTAAATAAATAATTTATTTAATTATTTGTCTTGCATCCATAGTCAGATAATAATTATTTAACCCTTTATTGTTCTATAATTAAATAATTGACGAAATTATTTAATTATGTGTCATTCATCCCTTTTCAATAAATAATTAAATAATTTAATTATCCATGTCTAATTTCTATCTCCTCCTTTAATTAAATTTATGAATTTAATTAAATCTCCTTTTTTATTTCCTCCAAATAAATAATTTGAAATAAATTATTTATTTGCCACTTGTCCCTCTCCTCCATTTTTGAATAAATAATTTAAAACAAATTATTTATGCACCTCTTTTGGTCAAAGATGCCATGTTCATGGTCTTCATTTTTGTCATAGTTGTCTCTGTCATAAGCCTTCATGGTTTGTCATAGTCATCGGGCATCATAGCCGTCAGCATCATAGCCTTCATTGCCCACCTCTTTTTGGTGAATCAATTCTCCATCATTGATCTAGGCATCTTTTTAGAAACTTGATCTTGGCCATCCGTTTTGTAACCTCCCTCTCATGCATCATCATTTGTTGATCTTAGAATATTTCTAGAAGATCAATCTCATCTGTCTGTTCGAATGATTGTCTATAAAAGAGACCATTCTCCTCCATTTTTATTGAACAACCGTTATCTCCAACTTTCTTTCTTACTATTTGCAGGTATTTTCACAACTTCAACAAAAAATATGAGGGTAATATTGGCATAAGAAGAAATAGGAGAGACAAGAGAAGTGATTCAAGTTCAAGCATGGGGAGTGTTTTGATAATGCTTTTATTTTCCTTATGCTTTCATTGTATTCTCTTGTTTGGATGAGGTTAATAGCTTAGAAGTGTTGGTTGTCACTTTATCTATGCTATTTGATCTAACCCCATCTTATAGTATCTATTAAGCTAGGATGCATTAATGTGAGAATTGTATTAGGATAATATTGCATGATAGTGTAATATTAAGTGAAGGCTTTTTTTATGCTTTTGTTATCTTAGAAGGAAAATATCCAAGACCCCATTTTTTTTCTTGTATATCAAGCTCTATAGGAACTATAATGCCTTTTTCTTTTAGTCCACATCCCTTTCCATTATAGCTAAGCTGTTTCAAGAGTTGATATCCTCATCCATAAAGAGCTTCCATTTCTTTTGAGGATGGTGGCCTCTCATGATCAATCTCATTATAATTGGTGGTGTAAGTTGTTTCTTCTTATTTAGTAGGGATTGTGGATTCAGATACTTGTGATTATTCTAATTCATGTTGTGTTGATAGCACCATTGTTTCTTTATTCCTTCTCTATTTTTTTGTTGCAATTTTATATTGTCCCATGAATGTAGGTGTAAAATCCAATGAACCCCAATCATCATCCAGTAACTTTGTGATTGATGATAAACATTTCTCTTTTTCTTCTTGCACAGGTTCAACTTTTGAAGTTGGTATCAATGTTCTCAAAGGACTTTTTATGCTTTTTTCAATTTGTAAAAAAACTTTTTGGTTGAAGGACAACTTTGATTGTATAGACCTTTTTTGATAAATGTACTTCATTGAATGGTGAAGTGTTTAAGGGACTCCATTCATTTCATGAATCCAAGGTCTTCCTAAGAGAATATTATATGAGAGCTCTTGAGGCATGACATGAATAGAGGCTTGCAATGTAACCTTACCCACTTGAATAGGTAATGTTATCACACCAAGCGGTTGTTTTCCAATATTGTCAAACCCACAAATAGATAAAGAATCCAGTTGAATTTTAATCTTGTCCACTCTAATCTTATCCAAAAGGTTTACACTACAAACATTGAGTGCAAATCCTTATCAATGAGAGTGTGATTTATGTCAAACCTATTAATGATAACCACTATCATCAAAGCCTCATTTTATTTCTACACTTCTAATGGAGGTAATTCATCTTGATGAAAGAAAATATCTAAGTTAACTAAATTCATACTTTGAATTAGGGTTACTACACCATTTGGTTGTGCACTAGGAGGGACCACAACTTGTTGGAAATCAATTTGAATAATGTTGTGATAATTAGGTGATACTTGGATAAGGGCTCATAGAGAAATCTTAGCAGGAGTATTACAAAGTTGTTTCACAAGATCATACTCCTTTCCATTATGCAAAGTAAAACAAGGAGCACTAGGAAAAATAGGTTGTTGGAGTGCTAATGAAGTAGGTGTAATTTGTGGTTGCCTATTTTTCCTTGTGTGATATGTGTGAGCAATGGTGTTATAATTTAGTTGTTGCGAAACATTGTTACTAGTGAGTTTCCTTACAAAATTTAAGATATGTCTTGGAGGTTTTAGCTTATTTTTTTAGGTGGTCCTATGATCAACACAGGCTTGGTTTGAACTTGCAGTTGTTGTGAAGGTGGGTAAATGATAAGTTGAGGTTTGATTGCATTCACTTCCCTTTGTTTTTTTTTGTGATGACAAGCCTTAGTGGATGGTCTTTGTGAGATGAAGTCCTCAAAGGCTTCATATAACATGTCAAATTCATCACTAATAAAGGGCTCGGAATATATTAACTTGTAGAAAGAGATCCAACATGATTAGATAGCTAGGATTTCTCCAAGGTTTATTATTTAGTGTATGCTTTTTAATTTGATGTTTTGGGATATTCCATGGTTTCGAATGATTGTAAAATGAAAACTAATCTATCTAAACTATGCAATGATTACAAAGTAAAGCAAATGTCTACAGATCTAAAACTATTTAATATTGAAACATAATTTTTTTTTCAATTTTCTTCAAGATTTTAATCAAAAGGACAACTTTCTTGAATGTGCAAAAAGGACTATTTAAAAATTTCAAATTTCAAATTTAACAACAGAAACAACAAGCAAGAACAAAGACAAAAATACACCCAAAAAGTTGTCAAGACACTTGCACAAGGAAAATCTCACCCAAGGGTGAATGGGTCCTTGCTCAGGGTTCTAAAAAAGGAAGAATGCAAAGTTTGAGCTATTGTTTGTGTTCACTATTTCAAGTTTCAGATGTTTATTTTGTGACTAATTTTCCAAAATTTTCTATCTAAATGAAAATGCAAGAAAGGAAAAAAGTGGACAAAAATGACAACTTTTTGGAATGGAATTTTGACTGAATTTTTGATCTAAATGACTAAAAGACACCCTTGATACAACTAATATGCAAGATGTATGCAAGATTTATGAAATATTTTTGGATTTTTATGAATTTAAATGATGCAAAGATGCAATTTTGAAACCCTAAATGAGATACAAAATAAACTAATGCAAATCCTAGATCTAGGGTTTTAGAGACTTCCAAATCAAATTTTTTGATGTATAAGGAAAAGTTCACCCAAGGGTGAATCGATCCTTGCTCGAGGTTCTAAAAAATGAAGAATGAAAATTTTGAGCTACTATTTGTGTTCACTATTTCAAATTTCAGATGTTTATTCTGTGACTAATTTTCCAAAATTTGTTATCTAAATGAAAATGTAAGAAAGGAAAAAAGTGGACAAAAATGACAACTTTTTTAATGCAATTTTGACTGAATTTTTGATCTAAATGACTAAAAGATACCCCTTAGACAACTAATATGCAAGATTTATGAAATATTTTTGGATTTTTATGAATTTAAATGATGCAAAGATGCAATTTTGAAACCCTAAATGAGATACAAAATAAACTAATGCAAATCCTAGATCTAGGGTTTTAGAGACTTCCAAATCAAAAATTTTGATGTATAATATCAGGTTCACCAAAATGAAACATAGAAAAAGGGAGTAGGTGAGTTATGTGTATGGTCAATATGAAATGATAAAAGGTTTAAACCCACCTACACTTTTCCTAATTTCATTAGAAAAAGAGATCTCAAAGGGGTAGGGTTGACTTTCAACCTGAAGTTGACTCAACCCTATTTTGGGATCTATTGTTTTCTTGTGACAAAAATGACTGATTTGCAATTTTGGGAAATGATTTAAAATGCATAAAATAACCAAACTATATGACCTAATGCTTGAAATACAAAATTTTGTGATAACATAAATAAAAATGATGATTTTCTGACAGATCTGAGAAAGGGCATAATGGTGTGCACATGTGCCAAAATTTGGGTTTTGAACTGTGATTAGGGACTCATTCACCCAAGGGTAAATGGGTCTTGGTGTCCCTTTCTGAAACTTCAAAAACTAGAACTATAGCCTTCAATCTACACTCTACTCCTATACCTGAAAATCTCGACTTCCAGATCCTGATTTGTAATAAATCTACAAAAGAAAATTTTGGATTTTTTATGGGGGCTTTCCTCAGTCAATCCCCATGTTTGGTAATTAAACCTTGATAGAAGATAAAGATCTGATAAATGACAGTGTGTGCAAGCCCTAACCTTAAGTGCATCTAGGGTTGTTATGAGCTAACATGCAAAAAAACCCTACTCAAGTGTATTAGAGCATGATTCCTATATGAAAATGATAAATGATAAAGATTCAATTAGGGATAAGTCAAAACACCCTAATAAATCTCAAGTATGATAATACCTTGTTGTAGGTTGCTAGTAAAATGAAGCTTGAAGATGGAAACACTAGGAAAAAGTCATTAGGTTAATGGAAATGGCCAAATGCATCTCCCAAACCTGGAATCCATCATGATCCACCATTGGCATCAACTTCCAATCATGAACAATGCTTGATCAAATCTTTGAAAAAATGAGCTTGAAGAACCGTAAATACAAACAAAATGTTCCCCCAAGACTTCAACTTTGAATGCTTTAATGTTCTCCAAAAGTTATCATTTCTCCTTGATCTCTCAAACTTGCTAGATTTATCTTCTTCTAGTTTGAAATGGTGAAAGGAAATAAGTTTTATAGGCTTCTTCTCTAATTTCCTGATTACTAGATCCTGGTAACTGGCACTTGAAACTTGAATTTGAAACTTTAAAATACTGCCAAAAACATTTAAAATTAGGTTTTGGTACTTAAAGTGGACCCACTTTCCCAAGGGTGAATGGGTCCTCGCCTATAAGTCCAGGACCAATCTGTTTTGAGGTCATTGATTAATTAAATGCATTTGTTCAATGCATGTTTTAATGTCAAAAAATAATAAAAATAGGACTTTGGATGCATAATAAAGATAATTAGGGGCCTATTTATGAAGGGTAAAGGGCATAAATGCAAGGTCACTAAAATAGGTCCAAAATAAGTGTGAAATTGTACTATCACTTAAAAGGAGTACAATTTTCTACACTACAATTTCTTTCCATCCTTTGTAGGCCTGCCCTATTTTGTGTTAAAAATTTATGTCACATTCATTCCTTTGTTGTTCCTATTATGTAATGTTAGTTGGTTGTGATTCCCTTGTGTATATATGTTTATTTTCTTTGTGTCAATCCCATTTTTATTCCCAATTTTGGTCTACCTGAAGATATGGTTTCTCGTTGTGCCTACAAGAGACACACATCCCTAACTAGAGTCATTGTCAGGATTCACATTTGTAGTTCCTTTTTTTCTTGAGTCCCTTCCATTTTTGTTCCATAGCCATTAATATCCTAAAGCTTATAGCTAATATGATAAATCAATCATGGGTAGTCTTTTTGTCAAAATTGGTTAGCATAGTTGAGTAGAGCATAAAAAAGTAAGCTCAATTGTCTTTTGAAGTTTTGAAAAATATGCTAAGGGGAAAAGTTATGCCCTTGCATGTTTTTCCCTTCCATCTAGCTCACCCCTTTTTCTCCACAATTTCCCATTCACTTGGTTTCTCCCACATTTTTTTGGTTTTGATTCATCTTCCTACAATGTCTCATCCTGCTTGTTTTCCCTACTAATGTGTATTTCAGCTTATTTTCTCACAAAGGTCTTAAGAAATAAAGTTTTGAGTAAGTATTGGCTTTTTGGGAATCCTTCTTCCCTTCAAAATTCATCTTTTATCATTTTCTATCTAGTTCACTTAGAATTTTCCATATTATGTGAAAGTTCCCCCCCATCCAGAACTTTGTGGGTGTTTCCATGTGAATCAAGCCATTCCACATCCAAAATTCCTACATTTTCCACTTGCTAGAATTTTTCTCACAAGTGCATTCTTGATTAATCTAAGTAAATATTTTGCAAGCCAATAGACTTCATCTTCTCATACCCACCTACTAACATCATCTTCTTCTTTCTAGACCTTCTAATGTGAACTTCTCTTTTCATGAGGAATTGTATAGTTCACTTCATTTTCTCTACACCATTCCTTTTGCATATGTTTCCTTTGCATTTGAACTTTACATTTGCAAAATTCTTTCATTTGGTTTAGATGATTTCTTCTGCAAGCCTGAACCACTCCATTTTCTTACATTCGTCCCTGAATGATGTCATGCTGACATCATCCCACCCTACTTATGTCATCATGACACCACCATTTTCAAAGCTTACCAATTCATCTCATCCCTTTCTATTGAAATCATGCTAATGTCACTTTTGATGAGTCTCCTATAAGATTTTCTATCTAACCAGATTTATTGCTCACTTGGTAGATGTGCTTGGTTTTTCCACATGTACTTGGAGTCCAATTGTTTGTTGCAGCTTGATGGATCCTTCTGACTTGCAATATGGTATTGAAGACTAATATGACTAAGGTGTTTATTTATGGGTAATCCAATATGAATCAAATATGTCTTAAAAGGTGAAAATGCACTTGCACTTAAATTTCCCGTAAGAACCTTTCCCGTAAGAACCAGATACGAGTAAAATTCCCGCTTTTGATAAGTAGGAGGTTTCTTCCACAGCATGTCAAATTATGATATTGCTATTAGGATTCAACCGTGTAGTTTTCGAGTCAAACTCATTGACCCATGATTCATGAGTAGTGGTTCACAAAAACCCATCTCTCATGATAATGAATGCTCCACTTAGCACTCATTGCATCACCTAGATACAATGAGTGCTAAGTGGACCATTCATTATCATGAGAGATGGGTTCTTGTGAAACTCATGAATCATGGGTCAATGAGTTTGACTCGAAAACTACACGGTTGAATCTTGATAGAAATATCATAATTCTCGCTTTTGACCAAGATGACCCTCGAAAGCCCACAATGTGTTAATTTTAGTTCTAGATGAGTTTTCAAGCTCGATTGATTTGGGTGCTAATTTTTTTACCTGTGATTTCTTCTCAGGTGGTTTTCATGATAGATCAAAGTGTTATTAGTACCTTTTATCAACCAAGAATTAATGTTGTGATGGTATTTTTTACTTGCATCATGGTGTCTTTTTTCTAACTACCAAAAGTTAATGTAGATCTCATCTTTTGATCTGATGCATCTATTTCGAGCATGATTTGTCCTTTTTCATCTATTTTGAATTGCTATAGTATGCAATGATTAGGATTGGGAATTTGCTTGTATATGTTAGAGATTTATTTATCATTTTAGGGAGGTTGGCTCATTGTTTATTCTTCAAAAACCAAGGAATTTGTAGGGAATCCATTAATTTCATAGTCTAGTTTATTGAGATATTACAAACCTACTTAATCAAAGAAGATTAGTATTTTAATGATTTTTTTTTTAAAATGTATCCATGGCACTTTGTATGTATATAGGATATTTCCTTAGTCATAGCTATGTATTTTCCCTTGCTACATTTTCTTGTATGAATGTAATGTCGAGTTATACAACATTTCAAAGACAATGCAAGGATTGTAATGATCTTTCTTGGTTTTGTGGCATGTAAATGTATAGTTGCATTTTATTTTCTTGTTTGTTCTCTTCTCAGTGTTGTAAATTTGTTGCCCAATAGATAGCCATTGGTTTGGAATCACACTCCTATCTTACACCATTAAATAAAAAAAATTCAATAGTTTAGTAATTGGTCCTTCCTATGCACCCATGATTATTGATATAACCAAGGAATAATTCTTTAGTAAAAATAAAATAGATACATTTAATGTGGGCCATGCTTACATAGTTATATCAACTATATAGGGAATACATGCAGCAAGTTGTTCTATTTATTGATTTTTTCTGGAAAGTTGGGTTTGGTTGTCTTTGTCTTTTCATTGATCATTTTATGTGATTCTAATACATGTTAAGGTATACCCTAGGAACACCCTCTCGATTCTAAGTTGATCTCAAAGCGTAGGATATCTAACCCACTCTCTTAGAGTTGGCCATTATCCCTCCACATTTTGTTGATGAGTTGATTTCACTTACATGACAACAATCTTGGCCTTGTGAGTAGAATTTTTTCTATGAAGTGGAGTAGTAATTTTTAGACCTAACACTAAGGACTCTAAATATAAGGCTCCAAGTCCCTATCAGGTTGTGGAATCCAATACAAAATTATGTAAGAAATTTGTATTATGGATGAGATTCAAGTGCTAGGTCACAAGAGAAATTGGGAACATGGAACCTTAGTTCCAATTCCCCATTAGGGAAGTTCCTTGGTGAAGTTCTATGTTTAACACCCAAAGGGATTTATGAAAGCAGGGTACACCATGGTCTTAGATGAGGACTTGGAAATTAAGTTCCAAGTTGTTGTTTCAACCTAAGGTCTAAAAAGGGAAGAAATTGAATGGAGGTGGTGTTGGATCCTAGAGCTTACAAGTTTGAAAACCCATGAAATGAGGAATTCACTAGAATAAAACCATCAACTAACTATACCTCTAAATATGAAATACAAGCCACAGAAAAGCACTAAAACCAAAACCAAACCCCCAAAAATAAGAAAACGCTAAAGCATCATAATAATAACCCTAACTAAAAACAAGTTGAAGCCCTAAGGTAAAAATAACCAACAAAAACTAAAAGAACACGAAATAATCAACAACAAGACACTATGAAAGTAAAAGAAACTAATAGAGGGGAAGAAGAAAACCAACCTAGATAATTACTACCAAAGGGGAAATGTTGAGAATAATTGATCAAGACAAATGATCCATGAGAATAAAGTAACGTGCACAAAACACCATGCACAATCAAAAAACATGATCTTGAGCCTAAATCCAACCTCACACAAATGCTCAAGGCAAGTAATGTTTCAAAATCTCTATTATTCTCAAAATGAAAGGTGAGTGTGGAAATGGGAGAAAAAATCTTTTAAGCACCCATGGGATCTTATGCACACAAGGGTCATAAATGCTCTAGTTGGGAAAATTCCAAGTCATGGTTCATTGGGGAAATGAGGAACTTAGGTTCTAAGATCCAAGTTATTATCAAGGCTAACTACCCAGAGAAATCATAGCTTAGGTAAGAAACCAAGGATTGAGTCCTAGGCTAAACTAGGAACTTGGAACCTAGGTTCAAAGTTTTTGTTGGGGCTTGCCACCCAATAGGAATTAAATAGCTTTCAAGGCTTTTTAAATTCACGGAACGTCTACAAAAATGGGGGAAAATAACCAACCAAATAAAATGAGAACATAACAAGGACATAAGAGCAAGAAATACAAAGGGGGTTCCCAAATTCTTGAAGAAAAATGATGGGGTGTGTGTGCAAGGCATAATAAATGGTGACTCAACTAGAAAAAATCTCCAATAATTTTAAACATATAACCCTTCAAACACCCAAAATATTTGGTTTGAATTCATTTAGATCAATCAATCTGACCACAAACATGATTAAGGAAGAGATAACTATGGAGAATTGAGTGAAAGTCAAAATCTATGTGTATTCAAATGATTTATTCCCTCCCATAAGATTCCTTATATCTCTAAATAAGTGGAATTTATCTGATATATATATAGGTTAAATTACATTTTAATGTGCAATTATGTCCTAGGCATAACTCTACTATCAACCAGGCATCCATAGCCCCAATAGACTTTCCTATAGTTCCCTCTAATCTACTACCAACCAAGCATCTATAGCCATGGTAGATATTACTTGAATCATCCAAAAAATGATTCTTATATATTTCTCTTTTCACTTCAAATACTTCTCCTTTCTCTTTTTCTCTTTTTTTAAATTTTGTTAAAGAACTTTTTAAATTTTATCAATTATCAAGTAATGAAGATTAAAAATTGGGTTGAGAACCACAATGGTCATTATGAAATAAATGTAACTTTATACTTTTCACTTCAAGTATACCCACATCACTTGACACCAACTAATTTATGGATTTTCTTAAAATATGAGGAAGTGTTCTAGATTTTCAACGACACCCTCAAACTCTATAATACACCCAATCCCAAAAGATCTTAGTACCTTCAAGCATGAAATGGATGAAATTAAACCAAATTTTTTGAAGTAGATAATTTATCAAGTACTCTAAAATGCTAGCATTGAATTCCAAACTAAGAATAACCTTTTGATAAGGCCTAAAATACACATCAATCACTTTCCTATGAAAAGAGGAGAACAAGCCAAGAAAGAGAAGAAAACCTAGCAAAAAAAAAATATAAATATAAAAAACCTACTCTACTATAATACATGATGGTGATTCTTTCAAGATGTGATTTAAGAAACTACCCATTGGCATGCAATGGGATAGGTTCCTCGATTAAGGAACTAAGCCTGAATGTATTCTCCCTATAATTTTGACAATATAGTAGAGGCCAAACCATAATATTTAAATTTTTTGGTGGTCTCCCTTCCTTTCATGTGCTTTATCCCATAAGAATACCAAATATAAAATATTGAAGGCCTTTACTTTAGCTCATTTTTTAAACCAACATTTGGCAATAGCTTGATGTATTATGAAATGTTACAAAGAAGAATCCATTTTCTCTTCTAAACCTAACGTATTCAGAAGTTTGACTTCAACCTTTTCATCAATATCAAAATATCCATGAATTATCCTTTTGGTAGAGTTTTGGTGATATGGGTGTAGACACTTAAAAATATCTCGAATCATATCATGCACTTGAATTAGGTATACTAACATCATTTCATCTTGAAACCCATCCTTTTTTGGCTTAATTGATTAAATTGGCCTAGCTATTTAATTAATTATGTCATTTGCATCTATTAACCTAATTAATTTAATTAGGTTAATCCACCCCCTTTCATGCTAGCATTTCAACTTATTAAATTAAATAAATCAAGTTATTCAATTTAAGTCTCTAAGTCCTCTTATTTAATTAAATATCATTCAACTTTCCCCCTTTTCATTAAATCACTTTATTTAATGAAAATCATGAAATTTCCCTAATTGCATAATTAAACCTTTGTTTAATTATCAATTACCTAACTAAATATAATCCCCCACTTGCAAGAGAATATTCTAACGAAATATTCCTCCTTTACACATTCCTCCAAAAGGGAATATTCCCATGGAATGTTCTTTCCCCTTTTGCACATTAAAACTTTATTTTAATTTGTTAAATATCTATTTTCCTCACCCATGAGAATATTCCAAAGAATATTCTCTCCTCACTCATTTGAAAAAAAGAACATTCTCTTTCATAGCAAACTTATAAAACTTTATGTGCAAGTTAACTTACAAGACTTCTTGTGCAAGTTAAAAGTGTGTTTGTTTGAAGGAATGAGAACCCTTGATTCTTTCCTTGATCCATGTGATCATTGATTCTCATCCGTTGATGAGAATCCATGATCCATGTTTCATCCTTCCTTCATCCTTGACCATTGATTAACCTTTTAATCTCAACCCTTCATTTCTCATTTGTCCTCCTATAAATAGATCACTATTTGGAGATAAATGGATCCATATTTTTCAAAGCAAACTCATGTTGTTGAAATCACTCACACTCACACTCATATTTAACATTTATTTATTATCATTTCATCTTAATTACTTGCATTAACTAGCATAGATTCCATTAATGGCTTCCATGGTAACTTAGATGCATATATTTAGCTTGTTTGTTAATTAGGGTTTCAATATTTTTAGCTTAGAATCTATTTATTCTAGCTTTGTATTCACACATCTTGATCATTTTAGCATAAATCATGTTAAAGTAGCTTGCATCACATTCATTTAGCTTTAGAATCATGTTCATCACACATCTCACAATGGTTTCATTAGTTTTCTTCAATAAAACTAATTGAAACAAGCTCATTATCCAAGGGATTGGGAAAGGGTCACCATTTAACATCAACGCAACACCACTCCCCCAATAGGATAAGTTCCAATGTCTTAGATTAGGGGTTTTATCAAGCTTTCATAGTTAACATGTCAAGTTTTAATGGATTCCTAGTTTAGTGTTTATTTGAATGATCTCTATTGGGATTCACGTTTAGTGGCATAACTATACTTCATATCCTCGTGGATCAAGTGTAGTCGGCCCATACTAATCCGTCGATCACATTTTAGTGCTAGAGGGAGGGTAGAATTGATCTCATTTAACAAATTTTTCTCTCAAAGTCTGTTTTCTAGATTTTGCAAATACAGTGACACTCCAGGAGATTTCAACGACACCTTTGTAAGGCATCACCATATAGAGACACTTTGTAAGTTGATACAATGATGCCTAATTAAAAAAATGGAACTGATTAAAATAAATGGTGATGTTAATAATTTTTAGAAGTATTGAGAATTTAAAAACGATGAAACCAAAAAAATAGCGACATTGTCGTTGTCACTATC
>CM021106.1:423786974-423925344 GCA_007115665.2 Sequoiadendron giganteum
CCTCTATCTCATGTATCTCCCTCCACCCCTTCCATCTCTCTCGAATCCCTCTATCTTGAGTACTCCCTCTCCCTCCCACCCCCTCTCTATCTCTCAAGTCTCTCTCTCTCTCTCTCACTCCTTGTATCTCTCCCATCCCTCTATCTCTCACTCCCTCTCTCTCCTACTCTCTTAGGTATCTCTTTCCCACCCCCTCTCTCCCACTTTGTCTCCCTCTCCTTCTCTCTCGAGTGTCTCCCTCCCACTCCCTCTCCCTTAACCCTCTTTCTCACTCTCTCTAGATCTGTCTCTATGGATTAGGGTTTAAGGGTTGAGGGATTAAGCCTCACTTATGTCACAATCCCTCTCTGTCAGGCCTCACTTCCCTCCCACCCTACTTTCTTAGGTCTCTCCTTCCCACCCCCTCTCTCCCACTTTGACTCCCTCTCTCTGAAGTCTCTCCTTTTCAAAGGAACATATTTGGCGAGCGCCAAATGGGTTTTACCTTGAAACGGTAAAAATAAGGGTTGACCCCGTGATTCAGGCCCACATTCTCTTGTGTTTGTCTGGTTTAGTGCTTTAATCGAGTCAAAAACGCCTTTTTTTTGCAGTTGACTTCATATTGTACCAATCAATGCTTGATCCATCACCTTTTTATCACCAATCTACATGGTAGACAATGTAGAAGAAGATATTTTGAAGTTTCTACATCATTTTACATTATCTAAGGTAATATATTCATTTTGGTAAATTGAAATGTTTGTCTTTAGTATATTTGTTTGTTTTTGACAATATAAACTAAATTTCCTTAATGATTTTATTAATCATAACAATTGGACTTAGAATTCAACATTGAATTAGATGGGATTTGCATAAAAAGGTTCAATTTTTAGATTTGCATAAAAAAGTTCAATTTTTATGAGTTTGAAGAACAAAAAAAATAAAAAACATGACATTTACTTAATATAAATTTACTTATGAATTCTATTTTCATTGCTTATAGTAGTCCATTTCCAGTATGGCTAGTGGAATTCACTGTATTTCATTCTTTTTCCAACTGATTTGGAAAACTTTTATTTTCATCTAATTTGGAAAACCTCATTGCCAAAGAAATAGTGAATAATGATAAGATATAGCATCACAGACCCTTCTTTGAATCCATGTTCTTCATGACTTTGTTGACAATCAAAAATTTGGTTTTGAGAAAAATAAACACAAGAGTCTCTAGTTTTCATTTAGGTGGCAGCAATTTATAGCCTAGGTTTGTGATTCTCATTGATTTGTTGTATTGAATGGTTTCCACCCCTCTCTGCATCAATTTTTTTATAAAATGCATTACTTACTTTTGTTCTATGTGTGTTTGTGGACATGTAGCATTCAAGGTCATGCCGAGGAAATGACCGAAGCCTCTAACACAAGAAGAGCATGCAGTTAAAAATGCAAGGAGAAGAGAATAAAAAAATGTAGCTTGTGAAGCAAAGGAATTGCAGCCCATACAGCCACAAACTTATGTGCAATCTAAGAGATGCCAAATCGGCAAAACAAAGGGCACGAATGAGGAAAGTTCGTGGAAGGACAGGAATGAATACAGAAGTTGGGGGCACATCATCAACCATAGGTGAAGCTCAATGCACATCTCCAGTTGAAGACACATTGACAACAACATGTGGTTTTCCAGGTACATCGAAAATCACATCTCCAATTGAAGACACACCATCAAATACATTGCGTTTTGAAAGTACATCAGCAAACACATCTCTATTTGAAGGAACTCCACAAACGACATCTCAAGTTGGAGGTACAACATCGTTTACATGTCAATCTCAAGGTATGTCATCAATTGCACCTCCAATTGAAGGTACACGATCTATCCCCGATGTTGTTGACCTTCCCAATATTGACACAAATTTACATTTGAGAACTCCTCCTAGAGTTTTGCATAGAAAACCTACATTTTTGATTGATATTGATTCCAATGTTTTGAAATGGATGCCTAATAAGATTCCAAAACGTACATGTCAAAGATATGCAGAAAGGATATGGAGTTTGTTTTTTGCAAAGCTAAGTGAGGGTGGAAGATGCCAACTATTTCTTGAAATGATGAGGCAACTCAAATTTAGGCCCACCATGAAGGCTCTTGGGCTAAGAGTTTTTAATGACTCAAGTGAAAATTCCATTGTAAGGAACTTGATGAGTGCATACAAGAGCGTGGGTTCCACCTCACACACGAAGGATAGTTGTGCCACACGACGTGTGATGACAACAACACTGTTAAGTAGTCAAACAAGGAACAAGGTGAACCTTACAAAGGCAAGTAAGTCTTTGAAAATAAGTAGATAATCTCTAATGAGAGCCAAAGGAAGGTGTGAAAGAGTGGAGGATCCAAATAGCAATGAGTTATGGGCATTTTCGAGTAGAGTGCCACAGAAAGACACAAGAATTGCTCAAGGCTTGAGATCTTTAATTGTGAATTATTGGAAGGATAACACAAGGACCTCTCCTAATCAAAGAGATGTTGTAAGAAGGAGAATTGGTAGTATAAACCATGAGCCACATCCAATGCATTATTTGGATACCACTCAAACCCAATTTTTTGCTGATTTTGTACAAAAGTTTCCTGAAATTAAAATATGTCAAAGGTATTTTGAAATGCTAAAGCCTTTTTATGTCAAAATAAATCACACACGCACTACTTGTTGTTGTAGGGTTCATATTGAGTTTTCTAACCATTATGATGTTTATCGACGTATATGTGTAGATATGCATACTGACAATGTTTTGCAGGAATGTAACATAATGTCTCCACCTAAATCATCAAGGAAATTTTTGTCTTCCATTTTATGTGAAAGAGAGGATGGCCAAATTTTTTACAAAAAATCATGTTTGGATGGCACATGTGATCATTGTGGTGGCATGCAACATTTTCCAATTTGCCAACACATGGCTAGTACACACACAATTGGAGACAAAATTATGGAATTTGGCAAATATACAACAGTGGCATACAATCTAAAAGATGGGAAAGAAGCAAAGAAGTGTGAATTGGTTAGTGATAAGATTCTAGTGTATCAGTTTATGGGCATTTTTCGTGATCGGGTGGTTTATGATTATGCAATGCATACACACAAAGCACAATGGTTGGATTCACAGTTCAAGTTATGCAAGGACACATTTCCACTTCGTCATATCATTTCAGTTGTCGACTTTGCTGAGAACTACACACTATAACCACAAAACGAGGTGCAATCACAATACTACAACTCTGTGCAGGTTTCTATATTTGTACATATAGCATTCATTCATGCAAATGATAGTAAGAGGAAAATAGGAAAGTATTGAGAGAGTATCACTTTTACATCAGTGATGATCGCACACATTCTGCAGAGTTTGTTCAAGGTTGCTTTCATATGTTCTATGCCGATCTGGCTAGCAGGGGCATACCATTTAGTCAACATATCATATGGTCAGATAATTGTACATCACAATTCAAGAACGCCAAAATGTTTTACTGGTTGAGCAGGATGCATAGGATTAGTGGTGTTCAACATATGTGGAACTTCTTAGAGGTCGGGCATGGAAAGGGGGAGCATGATGGAGCAGGTGCATGTATCAAAAGAGCCCTAGCACAAGAAGAGTTAAAGTACACAAATAGTGTAAAGTTGACAGATGCAAGATCAATTGTCCAGTGGTGTAATGGTTCAATGGGTCCAGGTAGTGAAGTCAATTCTTTAGTTCGTAGATTTTTTCATTTAGTAGATGATACTAACATTGCAAAATATGAGGATTGTTGTACACTAACAGGATCGAGTGAGCTACACTCTTTTAGAAGCTCCAATGCAGGTACATGGACTATCCATACAAGGAAGATGGCATGCTTTTGTTATGCATGTACACTTCAATCATGGAATGATTGTGAGTCAACAGAGTGGGTTGATGAATGGTCTGTAAGAAGTCTAACCCCACTTGACACTTATCAGCTCCCGATGGCTCTACAAATCACGGAGATGCAATCATCCATTGACTTTGATCATGTATCGGACCTACTAGAACTAGGTAATATATCTTACTTACAAGTTTTATTATGTTGCTTAGTAAATAAATGTAACAAGATGAACATATCAATGCAGGGCACGTTTATGTGGTAATTGCAGATGAAGACAATGAAGAGGGTACAGATTATTACTTGTGTCGTTGTATTGAGGCCAAAAAGAAATTGGAGTCCCCAATTATAGACAGAGAAAACATAGAATATCCTACAGGTTCGGTGGTTGTTACTGGAACATGGCTTCGAAGGTATCTAGTTAAGAATGTTGCAGTTTGGTTGTTTGAGGACTTTGACATGCATCGGAAAATTCTTCAGTATTCGAACTTTGTCGTCACCACCAACGTTCATTTGATCAAATATAATGGTAAACCTGTGAACAAGAACTTGTGGAAAGTGCGTGAGTCTGACCATGAGACAATAAAGACTAGAGCAGACCCAGATGGTTCCTTGGATTGATTTGTAAGTATGCACATTGAATTTGTAAAGCCATGTTATTGATCACTCTTTTGGACCAACACCTTGCAATAAGGATTTTTCACGATTACTGTTTGATGTCATATGCATTTACGACTGTCATTGATCCTTTTCTGATTGTGACTGTAGGTAATACTGAAGTTTTTGAAAGTATATAAGAAAAGAACAACATCGGTTGTTTGTGCAAGTGTTCAGTGGTATGAGAAACATCGGTTGCTGGTGCATTTTTTGGTTTTCAATCTTCTCTTTCTTTTCCATCTCCTAGATTTATCAGATTGTTATATGCTACACTTTTTATGTTAAGCCTCTCAGTGATATATTTGAAATTTATACTTAGGGTCATCAAGAGATGATAAAGTAATGAAGGGACACATCACCATTGTAGGACCTTCAATCGACCTCCTTATCTAGCATGCATGAAGGTGATAGTAGGTCTCATCAGCTGTATGACTGACATGATTTAGTTATTGCTCTTTTAATGATTTTTATGTGAGTCTATGTCTAAGATTAAGAGGCTTTTGTAGGTTTTTTGTGGACCAAATTCCTATGATACTACACAACCACAGAGAGGCTACTACCCATGTGTTTCGTATGGAGCAGGTGATGTACATGTTTTGAACCATTTTGGAATGCAAATAGTTGGGCCAGCTGAGGTGGAATGGAAAAAAGAAACTAGGCAGCAACTCCTTTTGTCCTTTTCTCAAGTATAATATATTTCATGATTTGTGTTGGAAATGGGACGATTATTTCCTTGCATGTATTGCTACAAGTATTGACAAATGGGAGGATTTTCAAGATGTTCTTCTATCACTATTGTAATATTTTTCATCGACTTACTGTATTTTTTGAAGACTCGACATTCATAAGGACCTATTGCTGCATACACAACCATAGCTCTTGGAGTCTTTAGACACTGACTGACATAGACTTAACAATCATAGGACATTGATTGTGGTGAGTGAATTTGATTGTCAAGCACTTTATAATCATACACTCACTATACTTAACAACTGATCACTACTCATTTCTAATCCGTCCTTTTCATTTGCACATTGCCATGTACAGTGACCCTTCACAGTTCCCTTGTGTTCATACATTCATGATGCTTGTCTTAATGAAAACCTTCCTTTAAATATATTGTCCTTTGATGAGGTGACAAGGTAGGGGCAGCGTATGCCTCAGAGAAATTGATGCAACCTAGGTCATCTCTAACATACCTTAGGGTATGACATTCAACAAAACAACTACTATGGTTCAACTGACTCAATCCCTTAAGGGTTGCAAAGTGCAAAAGGGAAACAATATTTGACAGAGTATTACTCGTAAATCGTGGTGATTATGAAATATTTGTCTAAACCTATGAGTTCACGTTGGGCCCCTCTACAATAACCTTTCTCAGTTTTCGCTATCTCGGAGGCTTTTTCCTATGGTGGCGAATTTGCACTCGAGGAAAAAGTTGTCAAATGCAAGTAGTTGAAAGTTGCAAAGTGGTGCAACTTTCGTTTTGCAGCTCGTGTGAACAAACAAACTGTTCCAACTTGTCCGGGTGGGTACGTTTATGCTAGGAATGGTCCTCTTTCACACCTAAACATGCGGAATCGCTCCAAGCTACGTTCAACCGGATCGATCCCTTAAGGGTCCAAAGTGCAAAATGGCTGCAAAATTCAACATGCTATTACTCAGACACCATGATGCTTAGAAACTTCTCGTCTGAACCTACAAGATCATGTTGGACCCCTCTATAATAACCTCTCTCTGTTTTCGCTATCTTAGAGGCTTTTTCTTATGGTGGTGAATTTTCACTCAAGGAAAAAGTTGTCAAATGCAAGTAGTTGAAAGTTGCAAAGTGGTGCAACTTTCATTCTGCAGCTCGTGTGATCAAACAAACTGTTCCAATGCATCCGAGTGGGTACTTTTACACTAGGAATGGTCCTCTTTCACATCTAAACACGCGGAATTGCTTCGAGCTACGTTCAACCAGATCAATCCCTTAAGGGTCCAAAGTGCAAAATGGCTGCGAAATTCAGCATGCTATTACTCGGACATTGTGATGCTTAGAAACTTCTCGTCTAAACCTTCAAGATCATGTTGGGCCCGTCTACAATAACCTCTCTCAGTTTTTTCTATCTCAGAGGCTTTTTCCTATGGTGGCGAATTTTCACTCGGGAAAAAGTTGTCAAATGCAAGTAGTTGAAAGTTGCAAAGTGGTGCATCCCTCGTTCTGTAGCTCGTGTGACCAAACAAACTATTCCAACGCATCCGGGTGGATACGTTTACGCTAGGAATGGTCCTCTTTAACACATAAACACGCGGAATCACTCTGAGCTACGTTCAACCGGATCGATCCCTTAAGGGTCCAAAGTGCAAAATGGCTGCGAAATTCAACATGCTATTACTTGGACACCATGATTCTTAGAAACTTCTCGTCTAAACCTACAAGTTCATGTTGGGCCCCTCTACAATAACCTTTCTCGGTTTTCGCTATCTCGGAGGCTTTTTCCTATGGTGGCAAATTTTCACTCGAGGAAAAAGTTGTCAAATGCAAGTAGTTGAAAGTTGCAAAGTGGTGTAACTTTTGTTTTGCACCTCGTGTGACCAAAAAAACTATTCCAACACGTTCGGGTGGGTACGTTTACACTAGGAATGGTCCTTTTTCACACCTAAACACGCGGAATCGCTCTGAGCTACGTTCAACCGAATCGATCCCTTAAGGGTCCAAAGTGCAAAATGGCTGCGAAATTCAACATGCTATTACTCAGACACCGTGATGCTTAGAAACTTCTCGTCTGAACCTACAAGATCACATTGGGCCCCTCTATAATAACCTCTCTCTGTTTTCACTATCTCAGAGGCCTTTTCCTATGGTGGCAAATTTTCACTCAGGGAAAAAGTTGTCAAATGCAAGTAGTTGAAAGTTGCAAAGTGGTGCAACTTTCGTTATGCAGCTCGTGTGATCAAACAAATTGTTCCAACATGTCTGGGTGGGTACGTTTACGCTAGGAATTGTCCTCTTTCACACCTAAACAAGCGGAATCGCTTTGAGCTATGTTCAACCAGATCAATCCCTTAAGGGTCCAAAGTGCAAAATGACTACAAAATTCAGCATGCTATTACTCAAACACCATGATGCTTAGAAACTTCTCATCTAAACCTTCAAGATCACGTTGGCCTTGTCTACAATAACCTCTCTCGGTTTTTTCTATCTCAAAGGCTTTTTCCTATGGTGGCGAATTTTCACTCATGGAAAAAGTTATCAAATGCAAGTAGTTGAAAGTTGCAAAGTGGTGCAACTTTCGTTTTGTAGCTCGTGTGACCAAACAGACTATTCCAATGCATCTGAATAGGTATGTTTACGCTAGGCATGGTCCTCTTTTACACCTAAACATGCGGAATCGCTCCGAGCTATGTTCAACCAGATCGATCCCTTAAGGGTCCAAAGTGCAAAATGGCTACAAACTTCAACATGCTAGTACTCGGACATCGTGATTTTTAGAAACTTCTCGTTTGATTGTATGGGATCACGTTGGGCCCCTCTACAATAACCTTGCTCGGTTTTCACTATCTCAGAGGCTTTATCCTATGGTGGTGAATTTTCACTTGAGGAAAAATTTGTCAAATGCAAGTAGTTGAGGCATATTATCAAACAATTCACTGCCTTTTCTATGGCTTGTTATGGCATTCCATCACCATGAGACCACTTTTCTTTGAGGCATTTTTTGAAAAATTTCAATGGCTTGTCTATACTATTGCTTACTATTATGCTTTCCTAGATTTTTTCCAAGCATCCATAGCTTGTTCGAAAGCATATGTTTTAGGCTTTTAGCCATAGCAAGAAGGCAATGAACTATTTGATAAAATGCTTTGGTAGACATATATGAAAAATGGTGTAGCATAGATAAGGGAATGAACTATTTGAAAAAATGCCTCAAAGAAATGTGGTCTCATGGAATGCCATGACAAGCTAAAGCAATTAGCAGCTGCTCCTAGTTATTAGTTATGCAATGTGAAGTAATTGCATAACTGCTTAGGTTGACTTTGTCAAAAGCTATATTGTAATTAAAATTTTATCATCTATCAACATCTAGTTATTCGTTATGCAATGTGAAGTGATGCTTTGAGTTTGAAAGATGTGCAATGCATGAATAAAAACTACAAAAATCTATTTTCTACATTTCATTAGTTAAACTCTTTATTTTATTTTCTCTCTATATCTCTATGCTATGGAAATGCCTTTCTATTTCAAAAAAGATAGTTTTTTATCTCTCGTTATACAATTTTTTACGTTTTTTAATCTCTTGTTATGAAAAGGAGCAGATATACAATGTTAAAGAAGAGTGAAAGCACAACTAAATTTATCATTTCAAAGCAATTTTTTTGATGCATTTTTTCAAATAGTTCACTGCCTTCTCTATGCTATTGCTTACTATTATGCTTTTGATATATTTTTCGAAGCATCCATAGCTTGTTCAAAATCACTTGTTTTAGGCTTTTAGCCATAGCAACAAGGCAGTGAACTGTTTGAGAAGATGCTTTGGTAGACATGTATGAAAAATGTGGTAACATAGACAAGGCAGGGAACTATTTGAAAAAATATCTCAAAGAAATTTGGTCTCATAGAATGCCATGATAAGAAAATGCAATTGGCAGCTGCTCCTAGTTATTAGTTATGCAATGTGAAGAAATTGTATAACTGCTTAGGTTGACTTTGTTCAAACTATATTGTAATTAAATTTTTGGCATCTATCAGCATCTACTTATTAGTTATTCAAAGTGAAGTAATGCTTTGACTTTGAAAGATGTGCAATGCAATGTAATCAATGACATGAATATAAACTACAAAAGTCCATTTTTTACAATTCATTAGTTAAAATATTTATTATATTTTCTCTCTATATTTCTATATGCTATGTAAATACCTTGCAATTGTATTTAAAAGGCTTAATAGGTAAGTTAGGTGGTATTTGCAAAATCAAGTTGTGAATGAATGGTAATTAAGAGCAAAATTGGCAAATTGCCATCTTATAAGTCTAACAAAAGGTGGTTATGGTGGTTTATCGGCTCAAGGGGTAGTTGGAAGGTGGTATCAAGATATATTGTTGTAATACCCCAAGTTGAGGGTTGATTTTGTTCAGTTTCTAATAACAAAATATACTTGGAAACGTTGATCACTGGTTTTCTTTGTTTTCCTGAATTTTCTTTGCCTTGCACAGGCCCATACAAGTCTATCATGACTTGAGGCTTTGGATACTTGATTGCATATGTTTTTACTCTCTTTGCATCTGTTCTAAAGGTTTAAATCTATCGTTGGTGTGTGTGGGATCAACAAACTTGGTTACTGCTCTGTTTTCTATGTTAGGGGTTTTGAGGGCAACACCATGACACATTAGCCAATCCACCTACTGTTCTGACCCTATTGCTCGGTGGATTGGCCTATACCATGATTAGTTTGGTGTATGAATAATTTGGAGGTCGAGAGAATGAATAAAATCAGTGGGGTGTGAAGTTCTAATGTTGTTCAGGGGTGTTTCCACCATGAAAGTAAGGAACTAAAGTACTGGATATGAGAAATGCTAAAAGGAATGGGATTGTGAGTGTCCTTTAAGTTAGGGCAGAGGTATTGTGGGGTGGTTGCACCTTTGGAAGGATTGGGGGAGGTCTGGAGTTATGAGTTTCTTTAAAACCCTTCTTTTTTTGAAGGTTTAGGACGGTTTGTGAGTAGAGGAATAAAACAAGTTCTTGGGGCTCTTAAAATGGGAGAATCCTGAGTTTGGTGAGCATCCCTAAGACTATTTCAAGTTTCCTTGGTTTGGAGGTGAGTTTGTGAGGGGGTTCCTTTGGAAATTAGGCCTAATTGTGAAGCCTAGAGTGAGGGAGGTGTATTGAAAGTTCATGTTGGTCCAAAAGAGTTACTTTTGGTTTTGGCATATGTTGTGTAACTCTGAAAAGGGTATCTTACCTTTAAATGGTCAGGTGTTTTGGAAAGGTTGGGAGAAATTAGGCTTGGACGGGGTTTTGAGTTTGGTGCAGGAGCACCTACACCACATCATAAATTTTGTTTTATTTGAATACATCAACAGGGAAACATTAGTGTCTTTAGGTTTATTTTGTCTAATAAGCTTTGAGAGATCAAACATAATTCAAATAAAGGGTGTTTTGTGTCTTAGAAGTCAATTGGAAATCATATAAGTTGTAAAATGCTGACAAAGCAACTTTAACACAGACAAATGTAATTAAGGGACCAACTAATCACAAGGTTGGTTATGGGCATTGGGGAGAATATGGTTGTTGGAAAATTATTTAAAAAGCCTTACCAAGGCTTGAATGAGAGAGTGGAAGAAGTTTTGTAATAATTGTACACAATAAAAACCACAGTTTTGAGCAATTTTTTAGAAAAATACTATTTTCTTGATCTTTTTGAGTGTTGTACGTGCACATACAGGTTCTTCATGGTCTAAGAATTTTAGAGGATGTGTCTATATTTTTTCTAATTCATTTATTTTTTATTTTGTGTCTTAACTCTTTGTTTGTAGAGAGAACCAACACAAACAGTGACTGTCCCAGTGTTGCTGAATCAAGGGTTTGAGGGGAAATTTGTGATGTAACAATCAATCCACCTGTTGTTTACTACTCTATCTTAGTGGATTGATTGAAAACATGTTATAATAAGTGTTTCAACTCATTTTGGAATAAGGAGTCATAATTATGTGGTGTTTTTGTGACTGTTCTAAGACTGAACAAGGGTTTTCCAACATGGAAGTGAGGAACCAAAGAGAGGTTTTTAAGAATTAATGCCTATATGGGTTATGTGAGGGTCTGATGAATCTGTGTAGAAGTATTTTGAGGTGTTTGGGGCTTTGGAAGTGTTGAGAGAGGTCTAGAGTTGTATGTTTCTTTAAAACCCTTGATTTTGTGAAGGTTTTGGAGGGTTTCTTAGGTTTTGTGAGTTAGAGGCTCTGTAGACACAAACTAATGACAAAATTTGAGGTTTGGAACCATGAAATAAGACTATCCAAGGTGTTTGTATAGATACCTAAAGTTGGAAGGGTGGTCCCTTTGGAAAAAAAGGGCTAATTGTGAAGCCAAAATTGAAGTAGGTGTGTTGAAAGTCTATGTCGGTCCAAAAGAGAGACCATTGATTCTTTGGTATGTTGTGTAGCCCTAAAAAGGGTATCTCAATCCATCTTGTAATTGTCTAGTGTTTTGGAAAGGTTGGGAGAAATCTGGCTAAAACTGAGTTTTGAGTACTACAAGAATAACTAGTCACAAATGTGAGTTTTGGAAACCTTGATGAATCTGACTTAGGGATTGTTGTCAATTGATTCAATTGTCATTGTATGAATTTTTATGGTCTTTGTAGGGCCTTGGTGGAGTCTTTTTGTTCATTTGCAAGGTTGAGGAGTTGAGACCCTTGAGGGTGGGTTGATGCCTATTAGGCTGAATCATTATGAAGAAGAGTTCTTGATTGAGAATTGACATTTCCATTGTTGTGAGTCTTCTCCACCTTGGCTCTGCATCAGAGTGCTACAAGGGTGGATTGTTTGGTAAGGTGTTTAATGAAGAGTTTGGTTTGATGGGGCTTTGAGGTTGTGTAGATTGCTCAAAATAGGTTGTATTAATCTTGTTAGGAGCCCTTGAAGGCAGGTTGTCAGACTGATTGGGTTTGAGCCTCCTTTCCTCTGCATCGGTGAGGCACAAGTAGTTGAATCATTCCAAAGGATACAAACCACCATGAATGGAGCTTACTTATACAATACGCTTTAGATGGGGCTTATTGAGCATTCCACGATAATTAATTAAGCATTAGATGTAAACAAAATCCATGCCTACAACATTCAAGCATACAACTTACATGATACACATGATAACATCATTCAAGAATGACAGTAGCAAAATAAGAGTTTCTTTAATCAAAAATCCGAAAGGCTATATAATGATATATATTGATAGAAGTATATAAATATATCCAAAAAAACCATATAGGCTTAGTACAATGGAGCCATTTGGACAAAATATCACGTATATATATCAATAGTACAAAACATATGTTCCAAAATGCCACATAAGCATACAACAAACAACACTAATACATAGTCATTTCCCTCTAGGGGAAGGAAATAGATCCCGTGCTGCCTTCAAAATTCGGCTAGATGGAGTGACTGTTGCTTGTCTTGTCTTTCGAACATGCCTGCTACTCCTCCTCTCTTCACTTTGGATCTTCAACTGATACGATTAAAAGTAAAGATGTTAAAACATAGAAATTGAATTATGGAATGGCATATAACAAAATATAATCACTTACCGCATACATATAGTCATCATGCACATTTAAAGCATCACCATGTCCATGATCTGGAGTGACAACCACCTGTAGCAACCATGAAGATAGAAATTAAACTACATAAAATTATAGTGAAAATTTTCTATAATAGACCATAAAAGAGAAAATATAATGTCAAATCGACTAATCTATTTATTACCTCTCTCAATGGATCAGAATTGGCTATTGCTGCAAAAATTCCATGGTCCATCGTGCCACCAACATCACTAGGGCTATCTCTTGTCAACAACTACAAATGAAACAATATCTCAGGTATCATGTTGATATAGGAGAACATAATGTGACACGATCAAGGAATACTTGAATGCAATGTTTGTGTTTCTCATCAATTTTTAAGATTTGTATATACGCAAAATTATGAAAACTAGCTAACATAGATGTACAACCCTATTAATGAATAAAGGCTACCTGAGTGTACGTTGTTTGAGGATATGAATCACGAGGTGTGGAGGAAGAAGGTGCACCAGGAAACTGTTTGAAATCCGAAGCATGTTATGAGACAAACACTCAAATATAACACTCAACTGTTCAAATGCAATAATAATATCTTTAATACTAGTTGCATACCCATGGACTCATTATCAAGAATGTATAAGGGTCTGTAGGAATAGAGCATCCCTCATGAACAGTGCAACCCTGAAATTTCATCATATCAAAATTCTACTAATTTAGTTATTCTTAAATTTCAAAATATATTTTAATAAACAACATTAAAATAACTTGCTAAATTTTACCTGAGTGTCAATGTCGAATGTATCATTCAGAATATCATCTGTGAAAGCCATCGCCTCTGCAACTGACGTAGGCTATGTAGCTGCATCACGAGCACCCTGATAATCGTACGTGCAAACAACACCACAAGCGCCACAATGGTGGGGTGGAGCTCAGAGCCTACATGTCTCCTCCACACCAGGCTCTACTAGAGGACTCACATAATGTAAAATGGTCTAGGTGAGTGAGCCAATCGACTTCATCGTGTCCACCTCTACACTATCCTTAACAATGGAAGGAACAACGACATGCTCCACCATGGGTCTGCCCAAGGCTCTCGGTGCCAACTGTGGATTACGTCGTGCAACAGGTCTATCATATGTGGAGCCCCCACCTCTACCCTGAAAGTCTAAGATGTCAAAATAGTTTGGCATTTTATTGAGGACAAACTCGCAATAGAGTTTCTTCAAAAAGTATTGCGGCACCTCATGGTTATTGCATAGAGGTTGGTCAAATACCATCCACCACCACTCCCAAAAAAAATTTCTAATTAAATCATGGTGGCACCAATGGATGTGGAACCTCCTGCATGCATGGGACAAAGGTTCATTGGCTTTTGGGTCTTTAAATAGGGCACACAACTTGGCTTTGCTAATTTTTAGTTTTTTGACATCTGCATATGACAAACCATTAGCATAAAATTGCCTCATCTCATCTCTCTTAGTTGACCAAAAATTCATTTGCTCGCTCATTTCTCCTACATGAGTTAAAATTGACTTCAATGATTCAACAATCCCTCTCCTATAAGGGTGGGTTTCATCATGCTTGGTTAATCTTGCAATTAATTGTTGAATGTCTCTTTTATTGTTTTCAATTTGATTTTGAATATTTTCTTGTGTTCTTTGAGGATGCCTATGAATTGATGGAGGGGTTTTGGGTTGTTCTTGTATAGGAGGCTCTTGATGAGGGGGTGATTGTGAATTCTCAATGTTTTGAGGTGGAGATTCATTCCCTGAGAATTAGAACAAAGTTTTATTATAAAAATCTATTTAAAGTTGCATTCCAAATCAAATTCGAAATAAATAGAATAAAAATACACACCTCTTTGCAATCTTCGACCTCTCCGATGTGTTGGCGGCATTCTCATGGAAAATAGCAAGCTAAGGATGCAAATAATGGAGGAGATTTGGCGAGCGCGAGTTGCAGACTTGAAATCTTCCTTCTCAAGCCGCGAATTGAAGACAAAATGAGGGTTCCAAACTTGACTTTTGCATTTTATGTCTAGAAATACATTTGGCGTGCGCCAAATGTATTTTTAGACATTTGGCATGCGCCAAAGGCCTTATTTCAGGGTTTTTTTGATCATTTTTTCAATTTGGCACCTAAATTGTCTCACAGATTGGTGCCCTTACCCATAATAATCATTTTTTTTCCCAAAGTGGATAAGAACACACAACAAACAATTTTCATTTATTTATTTAGTTATTTTCTCATAGACTTGAGTTGTAAAAATATTTTTTAATGTAAGCTCCATAAGTTAAAAGAAATAAAAGTAACGAAAGGATGGAGCTTGACTTAATTATTGTTCATGATAACGTGTAGGGTTTGGGTAGGTGAATTAGAGACTAAAGGATCTTCAAACATCCTTGTGTTTATACATCAAATGGATCTATATTGTTCTTATCTCCTCTATTGTAAAAGAAGAATATGAAACCTTCTAACTTTTAATACCTCTTTCTAATGCTCCACCATAATCTTCCAATTATTACACAAGTAAACATGTACGCAATTACTTGTTGTTTATATATATATATATCATTATTATTGGAGGAAATAAAACATACTAACCATGTGTAGGTGATGTTCTTCCTTTAAATTCAATGATAATATGAATGCTCCTTTAAGGATAATCTTAATTAGTTGGTCACTTATGTGAATTCAGTGGATACTTTCAATATCCACATAGGAATACCAATTTATTTTAGTAATAAATTTCCCAAATCGCCTCTTACGATGATATACACTCGTTTTCTATGTAATAAGACAATAGTCAAATTATTACATCATTTTATAATATTTGATGTTTCCTACAACATGTTGTCAATCATATTTATATTAACTTTAAAATCTAGGTCATATAAAACTTAAAGTTAAAAATGTCATCGTTCCTTTAAGATCCTTCAACCCACCATGAGAAATAGTATGTGCTAAGTAGGGTTGAAGTATTCACAGTTAACTATGTCCGAGGTAATTGACATCCCTAGGCAATTGAGATGCCATTCTTAATCTATATAATTTATATTTCTTGAGCATTGCAATGTGCTAAACAATTAATTTTATTGTTATCAAAAGTTTAACATAGGAATTAACATAAGTTCTTTTCCTTGATAGTGTGACATGAATTTTATACCCAATGCAATAAAACAAAAAAATAGGTGGTAATGTTCCATTTAAAATCTGGGCATTACAATTTTGATTATGATTAATGAATATAGAAAGTGATGTAATTTAATTAAATTAATTTAGAGCTATGATCAGTCATGTAATATAAATTAAAAGTTTTAAAATAAATATAAATGGAAACGCTTAGCTAATTTCAATGGTTGATAGATAATTGTCTGTTGTTTAAGCATAACTTTTGAACCATAACTTAGAATCATAAATTTTTGGAGGCATGTTAAAAGTAGAGCAATATAATATGAACTAGGCCATTCTCATAATTCAACTAGATCAAATACACAAGTATGGAAATGAACTAATAAGATCCATGAGTGTCGATGGAAATAATCTAGTAATTTGTGAATTATTGTATCTCACTTGCCTTGGTTTTTTGATATCTAAGTGCATGTAAGGGTTGTAGTGTTTATAAGCATGTTTAAAGAATCTACTAGATTGCAAGGCTCATGTTCTCCTAGGTTAGAACTTTGAATGAACTAGCTTTATGACTTTGAGCAAATGTATCGGGGACATTGGGCAATCATGCAAATGGGTTTTGGATGAAATGATCTTTTATTATGCACTAAATTATTTTTATCTAACTTCACAAATTGAAATCTAGATGTGCACAACAAGTCCTAGGTTAATTTTAAATGAAAGAGTGAATGCCCTTAAATACAACAAACAAGCACACAAATCAACACAATTGCATACTAAGTTAGCTCACAATGGCTAGTGAGGGATAGAACCATAAGCCTATTTTATAAAATTTAAATTAAAAGTCTATGGTTTAGATTGCAACCATGGAAGTGACTTATGTCAAGTTTGAACCCACAAATTTGATCCAAGGTGTTGAAAAATTGGATTGAAGATTAAGAATGCAAATATGAGGAATTGGTAATGAAGGGGATTGAGATGCGAGATATAGAATGTTATGAGCCAATTTCATGCACAACTATATCATTTGTAAATTAATTATTATATTTATGACACTCTAATAAAAAAACACTCAAAATAATTATATAATTAGCCTCTATTGTTATATGACCTAAATTTTTTCCTTACAACAATTGATTATAATCCTTCATTATTTCCATCTAGATCAAGAATTTGACTCCGATATCTAACACCTCCATTTCTTCATCCAGCAATATCTCGATTTTATTAGATTTTTAATTTTTCTACTCACACATACTATAAATCTAAGTCTTAATAAAATCTAGCTAAAATAAAAACACCCCAAAACATAGAATTCCAATCATCAATATCTAATGTCTCTAATTAGCAAGTACTTGCAACCTTCCTAACATTGCACCTAACTTTTCTGGTCTCTTCCTGATAATAGATCATGGTGTTTGATCTGAAGGATAAAAGAAAAAAAATTCACACAATCAAAACTCGAAATTTCGAACTATAATAAAATAAAAACCCAAAACTAGCGAGCACTTAACTCTGCAGTCTACCAATCACGCCTTATATTTTTCAATATGGAAAAAGCGAGAAACAGAAAAGATATTTAATAATCCTCAAGGGCATAGCGTGGCACACTTGGCTTACAATGGCTATGCGCCTCATCTTCCCTTACACTGCTGCAACTGGCAATACTGATCGTATAATCCATGGAAATGCTGTTCTGCGGCCACCTACAAATTCGATCTCTTCCAATACCAACGCCAACGCCAGAGGCAATGCTAGTAGAAGAGGAAAATTTTCTATTTGCTGTGCAGTTTCCGACAAAGATACCACCAAAGAAGGTAGCAATTCAGTGGAGCAAGTCACAAAAAAATATGGGTTAGAAGCCGGTTTGTGGAAGGTAACCCGTTTTATTTCATTAATATCTTCTCTGTATGTTCTTATGGTTTAGTCGATTTCTACTGCCTTTTTAACCTTTCTAGTTAAAATTTCGCTATAGTTTAGTGCGGGAATTACATCCGTCGCCTTTATGTTGAATTCTATTTTTCTGATTCCTCTGTTGTGAAGACGCTTTTGTTTTTAGAGTTCTATGTTTTATCGTTTTCTCTTATACTACAAATTGGGTTTTCTAAGTAGATTTTTGGGTCTCTGTTTTGGTTTATGAACCTAATCAGGCTTAAAAATCAACATTTTGTTTTTTTTTTGTTTTACGTTTATGTATTTAAAAGATTAAAATTGCAAATTTTCCTGCTTTTATAGACTATGCTAATCAACCAGATTCTTGATCTTTCAGCTTAGATAAATTTGAATAGCAGAGACGTTGAATTTTATCCTTATTTGTTGACGTTTTTCAGATATTTACCTCAAAGGATGACGAGAATGGAGAGGATAGCAAAGAAATGAAGAAAAATCAGGCCAAGCAGTTGTTAGCACGCTATGGTGGGGCATATTTGGCTACTTCTATATCGCTTTCAGTAGTCTCCTTCAGTGTTTGTTACTTGCTGATTAATGCTGGAGTGGATGTCCAGGCCTTGCTTGACAAGGTATAACTTATCCCAACAGTTGAATTATCGAAATTGCATACTGTTATTGCACTGCAACAAAATTTGATTTGCCAAATATATTCTGGATTACTTTCTTGGAAGTTAAGTGCGACATTTCTGGGAAGAAACTGTATATGCTTTGTATGCATCACACTCCGTGATCATCATGATCTAGAAAAATGATGATGGATCACCTATCCGAAACATTGATGTTAACATTTCTTAGAAGCTTTTTTCCGGCATTTTCTCACATCACTTTTCCTAATGATTTCAAAACATAGAATACAAACTTTTTACTCTGTTTATCCATAAAAGCTTTGAAGACTGTCTTCCTGCAAAAGTCTTTGTTCAGCAACATTATTTGTAATGCCACAAAGTCACATCATTTGCACACAACTAAAACACAAGATCAAAATGCCTGAGCTATCACTGACAGCTAAAGCTTGCTGTATTTCTGTTGAAATGAAGTTGAAATTGCACTTTAATAAGATGAATACCTACACAACTAAGCCATTATAAGTATCTTTGAAATGCAACTCAAGCAGAGTTTCAATTTAGCTTTAAGCTGAGCTTCAGTCCATACTCAAAGTTTTTAAGTGTGAGTGATGTCATTGCAAAATTTGATTTATAATCTTGGACAGTTTTTTTATCTGCCCTTGCAACAGGTTGGAATTCACACCGATGAAACGGGAGAAAAAGTGGGAACATTTGCCCTTGCATATGCTGCGCACAAAGCAGCTTCTCCAATCAGGTTTCCTCCAACTGTTGCCCTTACACCCATAGTTGCTGGTTGGTTTGGCAAAAAGAGCAAGGACAAGGAGGAAAATCAAATTACTTAGGAAACATTTTGAAAGACCTTGCATATTTTTGAGGCGCAAATATATAATTCTATATATGTATCGATTTTTTTGCTGTAGTTCCATAGTTAATAGAGAAAAGTTCAATTCAATATTCACAAAGCCCAAACCCTTGAATTAGCTTCTGGGCCTATGCATTTCAATATGCTTCTTCTCTTGCTGTCAGGTGCATTATCCATTGTCACTTAAAGAAGATGACACAGTGCATTGTAAACTCTATAATGTGGCAAAATCTGATCAGTGTTTGTGGTGATTTGTGAAAAAAGATGAAATACTGAACCCTCTGTCTAAATATGAAGCATCTTTACTTCTATAAATATATGTGTCATTTACAGATGGTTTGTTAATAAAGTTTTTTCCCTCTCATTTGTTCAGTCACAGGGGGAGATTGTGTGTAGGGGAAGACCACCAGTAATTTGTGGGAAGACACCAAAAAATGAAAAGGTGCCAATAGTTGGTCAGCAGCCAAAAGAAAATGAACTGATTCTCAAATGTTAAATGGAAGTTATGACAAATGTTGCAATAAGTTTCATTTGATATTTTAGATCGGGAGTTGTTTATTTGGCTGCTGTCCACCTATTGGCACATGTCCAACTCTTAATTGGCTTCTCCTGTGCCCCTTCCACACCAATTACAAAAGAAAGTAATGACAAGTGAAAGCCCTCAATTTTATCCTTCATTGCCATTTTTTTTTTTTTGCTGTTCTAGATCAGAGGTTGCTGGTTTAGTTGCTGTCCACCTGTCAATAGTCCTCCACTATGCGCACCCATACTGATCATCCATGCAATGCCATCATTTTTATGAAATTATCATATATGGAACTTAAATTAGATTCTGCACCGAGACTTTTGGTTTGAACTTAAGTGTTATTTATCTAGTTTGACCCCAGACATTGGATGAAAGTCTATACAATCTTGGTGAAATAGAACCACGAGTTCTGTTACCTTCCTGATTGAAATGACATATTGAATTAAGGAATATGAGAAGAAGCAGGAGGGATTCTGCCTGAATTTGGATTGAAGCATAGAATGCACACGTTTAATGTTTGGTTCATTTATATATAACCAGTACTTCCTTTCCAATCCATATGAGATGTTGCTATGCTTAAGAAATAAATTCATTAGGTCCGTCCTTCCCATCAGGGTTCTATGTTAAATCTTGTGTCTTTGCACTACATTGAAGAGAACAATGTTACGACCTTTCTATTCTTATCTTGAAATTCTTTTTAGCATAAGAGAAAAAGTTAACCAAGACAAAGAGCAGAAGAACGATGCTTCATTCTGTATTATGACACAACATTTTCACTAAGAGTTGTTTTGTTCTGGTAAGGTTCGCCATTTTCTACCTTTTTGTCAAGAACAAACTGTTTATGTTTTAAAATATGAAAAAAATAATTTACTATTTGTTCAAGAAGCTAATAATGTGGTGTAAAGAAGGATATGAATCCTGAACAGGTTCTTAAAGGGTCTTTATTACTTAGCAGTTAAGTCTAGAAGTTATAGAAATAAGGAAAATACAAAGTAAATCCCTTTGAAATTTGGACTACGTTTTAGTGAAGAGGAGATAGCTGGAAAATGTTAGCATAAAATTAAATAAATAGATTTGATAAGACTGTCAAATGTAGTGAAAGGTACAACTATTTGCCAAAGGAAGGGATTTATTCAAATGATAGTTTTAAACTCCCACATTTCCTCAAGTGGATACGTTCTGTGGTAAATCAACCCAGTTTTGCATATTGCACGTTCTGCCTGTTAAGCTGCATGGGTATCCAATATTTAAAATTCTTAGTTATAGTGATCATAATTAGTTTAAGTTGTGGCAAGAGAGATAGGGCCATACATCGGAGCAACTAGACTGTTTCAGAGTGTTATCTATTCTTAACTGGTTGACATAGGATCAGATACAGATAATGTTTAAATGCCGACTCTGTTGCACTTTCATCTTTTCTGCTATCCCATCCTTATCTTCTCTACAGATACATCATCATCATTTTTATCTTATCGGCAGTATTATCCTCCCACTAATATTATTCATCAACGCTGCAGTTTTATCTTTATCTCTGCTGCATATTCTATCTTATCCTTATCACTGCAGAGGACAGGCCTATTCAATCTTATCTTATTTAATCTTCCATCACCTTATCTCTCCACTGCTTCATCAGCACCACCACACTGCAATCTGCTGTTGGCTATAAATTAAACCTTGTATTTGAGTTGATATGTATATATACACAATAAAGAATGATTTACAGCAGCAATTTTATTTCATGTTGTGTGTTCTTTTATACTCTTTTCTATTTCTATATTGATATATTTTCTCTCTGAAAACCAACAGGATCAAAGAGGCCATGGAAGGATGGGGAATTCTAAAATATTACCGAGCCGGTTAGGACTATCTTGTTATGTCTAGGATTCTTAAGCTTAGGGCTTAGGGCTCCTTAGACTTCTTCATATTTTTCAAGTTCAAAACCTCATCAACACATGGTACAAAGTCCAGTTGCCATTTATAACATATGACTAATTGATGCAAAAACACCTAAGAGCATGTGGTTGTCACTAACTCCATGTCCCTAGAGGAGATTACCACCCTCTATCCTGAACTGGCTGTCTTCATGGAGTGATTGCTGACTTACAGCCATTGTTAATCCCTAGTCAAAATTAAAGTCTCAATAAACATAAGCAATCTAAACTACAACTTGTTAGACACCACTACAGTATAAAATAATATAGCAAGGAAATAAGAGATGCCAAAATGTAGCATTAGTTGTGCAAGACAGTCAAATTTACTGGGGCTCTTCAACAGAGTCTTGCATGCAGTGTGCACACAAGGATCAAATAGACATAAGTCTAAGTAATAATGATAAACAATTAGACATGTTTCTCAATAAAGCAGATTGCATTTGTCAGTGCCGAAAGAACATGGGAGGACCTAGATCATCAATTCATTCATTTAATGGTCTATACTTTCACCTTGCTCAATAAACAACTTCGTATCAAAGCAACAAAAACATACATAGAATTCCAAGATCTGATTCCATGTGACTTCCCAAGAAAATGATTACCATTGGATCAGGTTTCCAATCAATGGCTTGTAAGTCCCTTTGTGACTAAAAGGTCTTCAAAGTTCTTTTAAACCATTCGATGGCTGAAAGATTATAGATCAAACTTGATCCAAGGGTTTCTTTGTGAACTTTAATGTCTTTTCAATACTTCGAATGTCTGAGAGGCCATTGATCAATATTCATATGATTGCTCCTAAACCACTTTGCAGGTGTAAGGTATCTAAAGGTTCCCCTTAGCTTCTAAAAGCATGCAATTTTTTTGATCTAGATTCTGAGATTTTGAGGCTGGCAGGGGAGTGCAGGTTAGGGATGCTAGGATGCGGTAATGGCGATGGCAAACAATTTCCCAAAGTTTTGATGACAGCAATTTTTTTCCAAATTTTAGAAATGGCTATTAAAATAGATTAAACAAACCAAAAGAACTAACTTTTTTCAGTTTTATGTACCATGGAGCAGGCTGTGCAGTCCTAGAAAAAAGAAAATGACCCTTTTTAAATCCTTGGGATGCCAAAGATGTCACTTGGATCACTTGAGATGCGTCCCCATGGAATACTAAGAATAAAAGGAGCGAAGAATAATATGCGCTATTAAATCTTCAGTATTTTTTCTTTGGCATTCATCTTCCTGAATCAACGTCCTCTGTACAAGGTAAATTTATCTTTTGGTGATTACGTGGTCATTTATAGCAAATCCAAGTCTCAACCAATTTCGCTGACATACGCATAAATATTTGTTGGGCTGAGCAAAGTAAGAGGGAGTATATATCCTCTTTGCTTAGCCCAACAAATACACATAAATATATAGGTGAACCAGAATAAGTTTAAACCACCAAACTTGGTGACTTTGGTTGAATCTCCCATTGTTGGTTCCTTGAGAAGAAGATGGTTCAGCAAGTGGAAATCAAGGAGTGAACCCTTACGTGAAGCTTCTAGAAAATAATTCAGGTCTAGTTGAAGAAACATATAGATTCATCTTCTCTATCTACTTCTACGTCAGCCCTGCACAAAATATTCATAGTGTTTTTAGTTTGTTAAATGAATTTGTACTTTCAATCTATCCAACAGTTATTGGGGGTAAAAACTCTTATTCAAAATGGTGAGGCTGTCCTATTGAAAACCAAAACTATAAATATACATACACGTTTTTTTTTTCCCTGGAAAAAATGCATAATATCATATTAAAATAAGATATTACATATTGTAGAAGCCGTGAAAAGCTTTACAGGAGAAAAAACAGTAAGAAAACAAATACAAAAGTGCTGCCAGAAAAAGGCAGCAACCAGCAGAGAAAGCCCAAAAAGAAACTAGACAAAGAAACGAAAGGCAGCCACCAGAAAATAAAGAGAGCACACCAATGAATGGTGAAAGCAAGCAGGAAGCACGAAAGGAAACAGTGATCAGGAAGAATGAGCAAAGCCACAAAAGAAAAAGTGGACAAGAGCATCATGAATGATTGGTCACGGAGAGGTTATAACGCTACAAGATAGAACCCGCCAAGTGTTTAGTTAGTTCCCATCTATCTGCAGTCAAAAGTAAACCTTCCTTTGAAAGTGTATCTTGCCTCCAAATTGAATTCCATGTAAACATGTTTGAACGATATATGGACAAAGCTAAGCCTCAGTCTATCAATCAAAGCTTTAATAGGTATGAGGATGATATTTTCAATACGATAGAACCCCTTTATTCATTTGATGATGACCTCAGAATCACCGAAAACTTGTAATTGATCCATCCTTTTGTCCTTGGCCATAGTCAACAAAAGTTTCAAAGCCATAATCTCCACAAAATTATTTGTAGCGCAGCCTGAACCAGCACTAAAAGTGATATAATGATTTGGATTGTAAAATATTATGCCACCTGCCTCACAAAGAGCAATGTTACCTTGACAAGCCCCATCAAAGTAACCCCAAGGATGAGATTTTTCGATTAATAGAGGAGCTATGGGTCGCAGAATATTCACCTTAGGGATAGTCTGAAAGTGTACAAAAATGGACTGAATCTGTGAAGTGCATTGGAAGGTAGGAATCAACTTATTTTGAAAAATTGCAGCCCCAAGCAACTAGAAGAGGTAGATTCCTAAAGGAATGCAACAACCTATGATGATACCAATTCTCAAAACAATTCAATAGAGTATTTCTAGCCCAAACATTCCTTCGACCAATCAATCTTCCCAAATCAGACCAAACTTGGATAGTGCAAGGACAATAGATTAAAAGGTGGTCAATAGATTCCAAGTCCATCAAGCACAGAGAACAACATCCTGGACCTTGCCAACTTCTTTTTTGCAGCACATCCCAAGTCAAAACTTTGTTTTGGAGTGCAAGCCACATAAAATTTTTGGTCTTATGAGAAGCATGGATCTTCCAAATACACTTCCACCACCAATTACCAGCATCATGGTTCCTTGGAGGAAACAAAGTCTTGTATCCCAAACTGACGTTATACACCCCTTGGGCAAAATTCTTAGACCAAACCAAAAGATCTTCCTCGTTGTTGATTTTGACATGACTCCACTTAAGCGTGTTAACATAATCACTCCATATTTCATAATCCACACCAATCAAACCAAGCCTACCAGCAATTTTTCACCCTTGTTGCCAAAAAATGGTGGTATTAGGATCAACAGCTTGTGCAAGAGTACTAATACCTTTCTCAAACAACAGATTTATTAGATCCCTAGGGAGAAGGTAAGCTTCACCACAACCAACCCAAGGATCAACACCCACTCTGACATTAACACCATTCCCCACCTTCCAAGACAACCAATTACCAATAATAGGGAAAGAAGAAACAACCACCTTCCAAACTATAGATGCATTTCAAGAAGTTTTAATCAAACATCTAATCCAATCAACAATAGATTTAGGAGAAATGTACTTTTGGTAAAATATTTTATACCACAAACCCCTTGTTGAAATGAGCCTCCAAACACTCTTGGCAACGAGAGCAGCTCCAAAATAATGAATATTTTTTAGTCCCCAACCCCCTTCATCCTTTGGCTTAGATATGGACAACCAATTTGTAAGTGGAATACTGAATTTGTCCTTTTTTCTTTTCCACAGAAATGTGAAGCATTTTTTCCTTATTGTTTCCAGCACACATTTGGGAATGTGAGCTAAAGAAAGCCAAAAAACAGGTATAGCTTCCAAAACAGATTTGACCAAAGTAAGTCTACCCCCAATGGATAGCCATCTATTGCACCACAAATTGATATGATTTTGAACCTTGTTAATCAGCCATAACCAATGATTTTTGCCATAACCATTTGGTTTCAAGAGAAAACCTAGGTATTTAAAACCAACTTGTAGATCAAAATGTTGATAGGGAAACATAAGAAGAATCCAATTATAAAGGTCCATTTGAATTCTGCTAAGAGAGATAGTGGACTTATGTATATTGATCACCATACCTGTGGCAGCACACAATAAGTCAAGTATCTCTTTAACCTTGATTAGTTCTGCTATGGAGCCATTGTTGAACAACAAAATATCATCCACAAAGAGAAGATGTGTAAGGGTAATGGTGCCACCTACCAAAATACCACTTATAGAATCATTTTGTTTAGCTGCCAACATAGCACGACTTAATCTCTCAGCAACCAATAGGGATAGAGGGCAGCCTTGTCTCAATCCACGAGTAGGTCTAAATAACTTTGAGGCAGAGCCATTTATGAGGTTTTTACACAATACATATTTTGCATATGAGGTTTTTACATAAATTTTAAAATAAAATGCTAAAAAATTGAAAAGAATGATATTCAGGTGTGGACTTCATTAAAGAGAATTTAGATTTTAAAAAACCCAACACAATTGGTTTTAAGAATCTATAAAAGGACAAACCATTTTTATAATTTTAAGAAAAAAAATCACCACATTTAACTTAAAGAAAAACGTAATGAAATAAAAGTTTGATTCAAAACACAACACTTGTATAGTCTTTCTTTATTTATTTTCCCAAATCATGGAAAGCTCGATATTTTCCGTTAAGTCTCTTTGTCCTCTTGACACTTTACAATTTATGTGGAAACATTTATTTCTCTTATATAATTGCATAACTACCATTATAGGGCTTAATAATGGTCAAAATATAATAAAGCTCCAAAAATGATCATACAACTTAGGCATACAATTATAACATTACAAAAATTTAATTAAAAAATATTATATTTAAATGCTACTTTCTAACTGAAAATTGACTTGTACTTAGTTGCTTTGGTTATCCATTGTAGAAGTTTTTTTTTTTAACAATTTCTTCAACTTGAATGCCTCTTTTTGAAGAGGCCTTTGATACTCTTTCCGTTGAATGCCTATTTTTGAAGAGGCCTTTGATACTCTTTCCATTGAATGCCTCTTTTTGAAGAGGCCTTTGATACTCTTTCCATTGAATGCCTCTTTTTGAAGAGGCCTTTGATACTCTTTCCATCGCTTATTTGACATCATTATAATTTGTACATTGAGAATATTTGAATTGCACATCTTGAAAAACATAAATATTCAAAATTTGATATGATGTCTTACAATACTAGATTAGTTCTTTCACAAATTTAGAAAATGAATTATTCATAATTAATGAGTCATTGAAGGTGATTTTGACTTGATCATCTCGATAAGTTGTCTTCAAAATATCAATAGGATTGATTAAGTTGCTTTCTTTATAAAATACCGGATGTATCTTTTCAATGATTTCTTGAATGCCAATCACATCATCCTTACCAACATCACAAATTTTCTTGTCTATCTTTGACTTCTTTGATGACTTCAATTTTCCATTTGGCTACTTCCCATAATTCAATAGGTAATTTAGCATTTGAAAATTCAATAATATTTCTAGCCACTAGGATTTTAGCCTTACAATCTTTCATTTGTTTCAGCATTGGCAAGTTAATCCCAAGTTTAACAATTCTAGGTCAATTTTTTCTTTCAATTCCTAATGTAATTGCAATCATTTTGTATTTTATGGTGTAACAAAATAGATTCATCAAACAATTTGAGCTCTTGTGAAGGAAACTCTTTAATCCAAGTTTGAATAGCTTCATCCACACATCCCACTTCAACTACTTTGGGCATTTCTTTATCATATATTATAATCCACCATAATAGATTCATCAATCAATATGAGCTCTTATGTAAGCATCTCTTCAATCCAAGTTTGAATGACTTTTTTTTTACATCACATTCACCTACAATTGGCATTTCTTTATGATATATTATAATGTAAGGTAAAGCTAGAACAATAGAAGATTGCATTGGATCTGTAAAATATTGCAAATATGATGCCAACTACTTTAACTTTTGTTTCAATCATTCTTTACTCTCCATTTTAATCTTTTTGGTGCAAGATTGTGCTCATTGTATTTTATGTCTCCTTCCCTAGTTAGTTTTCCCAATTCAAACGTTGATACTTGATAATCACACACTTGTATTTCTCTCTTATTCTTCTCCACTATTAGAGTAGCTTTTTTTGCATACCTAATGCCCAATGGATTTGTGATGATGATATAGATAACTTTAGCTTTTATAGGTTGTGTTGGAGCAATGTATGATGTTAACATTGAAAATTCAATAATCAAAGGCTCAATAATCCCTTTCTCTTTGTAATTGTTTGTTTTAACCAAATAAGAAAACTTGAGGGAAACAACATCTATTTGTTGAAGGATCTTCAGTTGAGTATTTTTTTTATCCATTCCTTGAGATGGTTGTCTGGTAGGAGAAGGATTTTTATTGGGAAAGATGAGTGGGGAGAAAGAGTACACTTTGATGGAGACTTTAGGAGGAGGGTTCCTAGAAGGAAAAGGAATCTCTTTCATAAGAGAAGGGGTTCTTTTTAAGGAAGGATTTTTTTTTTTTGAAGAGGACTATTTTGGTTAAATGAAGGAGCACAAATTTAATAAAGAGGAACATCTTGAAGAGAGACAACTTCTTGTGTTTTAGTTATGTTTTGAGTTGAGTAAAAGGAGAATTATGTAGAGGTTGAGCTTCATCTATACTTTGAGATTTACTTGAGAAAGTAAACTTGAGCATAGGTTTCTTCTTCCTTGATAGTTTGTCTTCTTCATTTGAGATTCTTCTTCCTCTACATAAATAGTTTTGGTTCCAACAGTTTGCACATTTAATCCTTGAGTAGCAAGTGTGTTTTTCTCCTTTTCTAGGAGAACTTTTAGGATGTATAACTTTATGGGAAGTGTTGTGCATTTTCATATCATATGAAAAAATTGTTTGGACAATATTTTTTGGAAATAGTGGTTATAGGGGGAACTTGACTAAAATACAAACATCAAACTCTGAGGCTCCTAAAGTATCATGGATATGGATTGCATCCAACAAGCATGAATAAGCATTGTGCAACTCTTACAAGGATCCAACAAACCAATATAAAAAACAAGGAGCATTATTTATAACTTAGTATACATGGAATGATAGGTAGGTGCATCTCAACATAATTGTGGGGAAGGAATAACTATGGAACAACAAATAAAAACATTTTGTAGCTATCCCAACATTTCCCAACCCAAATAAGCAATGTGCCATAATATTGATGATGTCCAACCAATGCCCAATGAAAACATCATTGCACAACCATGTAAAAGATGGAGTAAAGCACAAATATTAGAGCATAACAAAACCTAATACAAAAGGTACAACCCAAATTCAAAAGTGTGTCCAATTAAATGAAGCACACCAAATACAATTGATGAAATGCAATGTTTTTTTTAACTATTGCATACCATTTCAAAATTGCATGGCCAACATCAATCCAAAGGAGGTAGCCAGTGAAGAGGTAGTGTAATTAGAAAAAGGTGCCAACAACTAATGACAAAAACATTGGGCAACATTCATTATGTCTCATGTGATTAGAAGGTGGCATGAAATTCATGGTATAAGATTATATTCATACCATCTACCTCATAAGCTATGGAAGAGGCAAATAAATGTGATAGCCATGTTATATACCTCAAACAAAAGTTCAAATGAAGGTGTAGTCATTAAAGTAAAGTGGTCACCTCCATATGGATATGCAATGTTCATAACAAAAAAAAAAAGAAGATTAAAGAAATACTAAAACCCTCTATTCTAAGTCAAACCATACCTTTGATCAAGCTAAAGAGAGTTCAAATAAAGAAAAAGTATGCTAATCTTACAAATAATAAACCCTCTTTGTTGAAGTTGATTTCTTGGGATGCAATAGACATGGTTGCTCAAAGACTCGTGCAAGATTTTTATTATATACTGTAAGAGAGGGGGACCAACCACTGCAAGGCCCCAGGTCACGAAATGCCAAGAGCGGAAAGGCTGCCCTAACTTACCTCAGTTTAAAGGATGGTTAGGATAGAAGGGATGAGAATGATGAGGATTATGCGTCCTTCGATCACTCTGCAATCTTGAGAGCTGGAAAGAGACTAGACAGGTCGCTTTTCAGAGTCAACTCTACATCTCAGGTAGCTCTCTATCAAAGGAAAAAAGTGCGGTTCTGGGACGACAGCATGACGCGCTGGTGTCCATACAGCCAAAAAACCAAAGAGACGAGGTTAGAAGCTTGAAAAAGGACTAACAATCTTGTTTAATAGTTTCGGGAAGTAAAGAACAAGACTAAGAAAAGCGAAATATAAATACGGATATGATAAAAGAAGTATATTACTACAAGGGCGACGAAGATAATTTCGTAGAATAATCCTCTCACCAGCTTGCTTCGAGATCTCTCCACCTGCACACAGAAAAAGGGGGGATGTTGAGGCTGTTTAGGGGCCTGCCTCAATCAGACCCTCGTTTTGGTGTTTCCACCTCCATGGACAACCAAGTTTGTAATGATAGAAATAACGATAAACAAAGAATACAAGCTACGTATACAAGAAACACTACAAAACAGTACGTGCTTACTCAACCAAAGACGATAAAGGAGATGTGAGGAGCTTACCACCTTCGTCCAAAGCGCTCAAGGTTTGTGGAGGAGTGAATGAGAGGAACTCAAGCCTCTGTTGCCGTGGTGTTTGTCCTGCGCTCACACTATCAGAGTGAAGGAGTAGTGGATTGTTGCAATGGAGTGAAAAGTGTTGCGACAAAGCTTGAAAGTGGATGCTAAAAGCATGGAGAGAGAGTGTGCCAACTTGTTCAAAACTTGAGAATGGAAGAATGGAGTGGGAATATGAAGGAGAAGATGAAAAACAGGCATATTCAGGTTGGCCAGCCGAAGAGGGGCATTACACTTCGACTTCCAATCGAAAGTGTAAAGTCTTTGCAATCTCCAGCCGTAGGAATCTGTCAGGGACATTTGCGCACCGCGCAGGCGTCCCTAATAGGAACGCCTCCATCGACACACAAAACAGGCGCCAAGTGTGATGTGGACATCAAGCTTAAGTGGAATTAAGCCTTTGCCTTAGGTTTTCTAAAGTGTAAGAGGGTAAAAGGGAATTGGCGTTAGGGGTACAAATGCACGCTCATACATTTTTCCCCCACTTTAGCGAGCACGAGTATTGATGAGTGCTTCGATAAAGTAGAGTAGTAAGAAAGTAACAAAGTAAGAGATGTATACCTGAACCGACGAGGAAGCAAAGCACGGTCTAGTGAACTCGGAAGTGTAGGAAAGGACTTCATAGTTCCGCGGAACTACAAAGCTGAAGTACGAAAGTGCCTCACAGGCTCATGGTCTTGCAAGGGGGGTATCCTTCAAGAACTCTCACATGAAGGAACCAAGAAAAGCACCTTACAGCCCTGCAGACCTATAAGGAAGGTATCCCCCAAGAACTCTCACATAAGGGAGACCGAGTAGAGCACTTTACAGACCCGCAAATCTACAAGGAAGGTATCCCCCAAGAACTCTCACATGAGGGAGACCAAGTAAAGGGGATTCCATAGAGTCAAAGATGGTGACATGTTTACCTACAAATAGAACACATCAGGAAGTGGTCACGCAGGCCAATGAACAGACAGTCACGCAGACGATCGCTAAGTTGTAAGACTTTCAAAGGGGTCCCTCGACTCCGCAGAGTCAAAGATGGTGACATGTTTACCCGCAAATAGAACACATCAGGAAGTGGTCACGCATGCCAGTGAACAGACAGTCACGCAGACCATTGCTAAGTTGTAAGACTTTCAAAGGGGTCCCTTGAGAACCCTTCAAAAGGAAGGAGGGTCCACTCAAGGGACACACTATTTGAAAAGTAAAGTCTAGTTGGGTTGCCCCCAAGCTAGACATAAGGATGCGAAGTAGGTCTAGTTGGGCTGCCCCCAGACTAGATGCAAAGAAATGAAACCGGTCTAGTTGGGTTGCCCCTGAGCTAGATGCCATACTTTGTTGAAATCTTTCGAAGGGGTCCCTCGAGAACCCAACGTGAAAAGGAGGGGTCCACTTAAGGGATACTTTGTTCAAATCTAATGTCTTCTTTCCCGAATCAATTCATCATCAAGGAATTCTTTTGAAAGATGTTCACTTCATCAAGGAATTCGAAAGGAAGGAGATGTGCTCATGCGAGGGGAAGACTAAGACCGTTCCCGCTTCAGAGGAGGGTTTCCAAATCCTTTCTTTACGAACCCACGATGAAGGAAACACGTTTCGTTAGGGTTTCGAGTTGAGAATAGAGTTCTAACAAAGAAGTATGTGAAGGGTCTTTGAGAGAAGATTCATCAGCAACAAACACATTTTCTAAAGACCATGTAGTATAGAAGAGGCGTTGCCGCACATGAAATGGACAACTCAAGCAAAGACGAGAGAAAGATAAAGAGAAAAGTAAAAGAAAACAGATCACACACAGAGGGCACAGGGGGATCTGGTTTCGCGGGGTTAGATCTGCCTTTATTTATATATATTAGTGTAAGAGAAGGGGGATTCACTACTCACGAGTTCTCTTCAATCAGAGATCCTCATAGGGCGAACTGCCCTAAACTACCTCAAAGGACAACGGCAAGAGTTTTAGAATCCGAAAGAGCAGGTCATAGAGATTCTTTGGACAAACCGACAAGCTCTCAGCCAAAGGACGTTAGCGCAAAATGTTGATGACAACGTGATGCGCTGGCGTCCTCGAGGCACGCTAGCATCTAATACAGACCACAAAGTAGGTTTACCTCAAAAAAAAGCTAAGTGACTACCAACAATCTGATTACTGAGAACTTCTAGTTTGTAAGGAAATGACAGAAAGCAATAAAGCTGAAATAGAAGTGAAGTAGATAAGGACAAGGAGAAGAAGGGAAAGGAAACACTTACGAACATGCGATTGATGAAGCCTCTAACACATGAATGTCTTCAATACCTGCACACAAGAGAGAGAGAGAGAGAGAGACAAAGTGTTGGGGTTTTCCTCAATCAAACCCTCGTTTTGGTGTTCCCACCTCCACAGACAACCAGATAGATAAAGAGAAATATATGAAATGAGGCAAAGTACACAAAAGCACTACAAAATAGTTTTATGCTACTCAACCAAGTAATAGAGGAGAGGAGTGAAAGCTTACCACCTACTCCCAAAGCACTCAAGGCTAGTGGGGGAGAAAATGAGAGGAACTCAAGCCTTTGCTGCCATGGTGTTTTGTTCCACTCTTGCTCTACTAAAGTGATGGAGTGTTGATGTTGCTATTGTGAAGTGTAAAGTGTTGCTTGAAAGTGGAGAGATGAAAAGATTGAGAAGTGCTAAGAGAGGGTGGAGAGGTCCAATAATGGTGAAGAGTTGCAAAATGGAAGTAGGAATAGTGAATATGAAGGAAAGAGAGAAGAAAACGGCCATATTCGGGTCGGTCGGCCGAAGAGGGCGTTACAAGTCGACTCCAAATGGGATGTGTAACGCCTCTGCAGGCTCCATACATGGGAATCTGTCAGGGACATTAGCGTGCCGCGCGGATGTCTGTGCATCACACAACTGTCCTAGATAAAAACGCCCCCACCAACATGCGAACCAGGTGCCAAGTGGAATGCAAGGAGTGGGCTTAAGTGGAATTAAACCTCCGCTTTTAATTTTCTAAAGTGTTAAGGGTCAAAAGGGTATTTGCGTTAGGGGTGCAAATTCATGTTGATACATTTTTCCCCCACTTTAGCGAGCATGAGTACTGATGAGTGCTTTGATAAAGTAGATCGAGGAAGTAGTAGAGTAAGAAAGACCTTCACAAGAGGACAGTGTTAGAACATTTAAAGGATTCAAGTCAGCAAAGTAGAAGAGACCTCAATGTAAAAGGTTGTCTCAACACTATGCGTCGTCCCCAAATTAAAAACACTAACACATAGAAGAATTTTGAGATGAAGGAAGAAAAGACATATACTCAAGATGAAGAAGATGCAGATCATCGATCTAGTATATACAAGAGTTTAAGAATGAAGAGTGATAAAAGCCATCCCCGCTCAAGGAGGAAAACCCATACCACCGAGTAAGAGTGATAAAATCAATCCCCGCTCAAGGAGGAAAAATTGTACCACCGAGTAAGAGTAATAAAAGCAATCCCCAATCAAGGAGGAAAACCCGTACCACCGAGTAAGAGTGATAAAAGAAATCCCCGCTCAAGGAGGAAAACCCGTACCACCGAGTAAGAGTGATAAAAGCAATCCCCGCTCAACGAGGAAAACTCATACCATCGAGTAAGAATGATAAAAGCAAAACCTGCTTCGAAGTAGAGCTCACATCACAGAGTAAAAGTGATAAAAGAAAAACCCGCTTCGGAGTAGAGCCTGTATCACAGAGTAAAAGTGATAAAATCAAAACGCGCTTCAGAGTAGAGCTCGTATCACAGAGCAGACAGTCACACAGACCATCGTTAAGCTGGAAGACTTTTAAAGGGGTCCCTCGGGAACCCTTCAAAAGGAAGGAGGGTCCACTCAAGGGACACATTGTTTGAAAAGTGAAGTCTAGTCAGGCTGCCCCCAAGCTAGACATAAGGATGCGAAGAAGGTCTAGTCGGGCTACCCCTAGACTAGATGTGAAGATGTGAAACAGGTCTAGTCGGGTTGCTCCTAGGCTAGACGCCATGGAATTCTTTTGAGAGAAAAGCTTTCAAAGAGGTCCCTCAGGAACCCTTCAAAAGAAAGAAGGTGTCCACTCAAGGGATGCTACATTTGAAAGTCATAGAGAAGAGAGGGGGTCCTTTATGAAGGGCACACAACTCCAGAATAAGTTATCACTACCCCCAACGTACATGGGAGAAGAACCACGCAAGATACTTAGAACTGGATAGAGGTAAACCTCGATATCACTTGTTGTTTGAAGAAGAGGCAGGTGCATCAACAAGCACCTGAATCACAAAGTTGTTGTATTTTATCACTCAAGGCCTTACATTCATTAGTGGAATGGCCAGACACTCTATGGTATGCACAAAAAGAATTTTTATGTGATTTCTTGCATGTAGGAGGAGGAAGAGTAATTAAGCGGACTTTAAGAAGCCACAACAAAATACACTCTTGCTTAGAAAGGATGAGGAGTAGGAAGCAATCCTTTCTCTGGTGGAGAAAGACTCGACTGCTCGCAAAAAGCGGATATGAAGACAGAAGACAAAGGAGGGACCAATCCGCAAGAAATAGGTTGAGTGGACCTTGCGTCAACATTCAACTGAGGTTTCTCTTCAGATTGTTCATTCGATAAACCAAGCCCAAGTTACGCTTACGAGACTCAAATTCTATAGGGACCTGAATGCCTTGTTCATTACACCCACAACCTTTACACTCATAGCCATACTTAGAGATGAGCTTAAAGTCGGGGCCATAACGTGTTTGCAAATCATGAGAAGGGGGGTCCCCATAGAGGACCTTATTTGAGCAAGGGGGAACATACTCTTCCATGGGATCATCACCATCCTTCTTGATAGGACTATCAACATTATCCTCCTTAGTAGAAGCGTAATCGTCTTCCTCAGAAGGAGGATCAACACTAAGAACATTAGAGTTCACATTCACATTATCTCGCGATACGAAGGAATAACCATCTTCGATAGCGGGTGTTAATGATGTTATCGAAGGTTCTAAGCTTATCGAGTCGACCTTATATTCCTAAATGAAGGAATCTATAAATTCTAAAGGAACCCAATCATCACCAAGACATGCATTCCTTTGAGAAGAGGTAGAAGGAACAGTCTTAGTATTTCTTGCTTCAGAAGGATCTTCTTTAGGGATGTCTATCTCAAGAGTATCCTTTGTAGTAGGTACTGCTGGAGTAAACATCGAAACATTGGAAGATACTGAAGGAATAAGAGTAGGCACAAATGAAGCTTGACCAACAGCTGCCATCTCACATAAGTGCTTAGCATCAGGGTTAGCCTTGACTATGACTACTTTATTGTTAACAATGAACTTAATAGATTTGTGTAAGGTAGACGGGACTGCACCCATAGCGTGAATCCACGGTCTACCAAGAAGAAGGTTATAAGGTAGTTTTTCTAGCATAACATATACAAGGGTAGGTACGATAATGGGTCCCAACCTCAAAGACAAGACTATCATGCCTAGGGCTTGTCGACCAACATTATCGAACCCATGAATGTCAACAAAAGAAGCATTAATAGAAGATGGATCAATATTAATCTTAGGCAATAGATCAATGCTACATACATTGAGTTCCGAACTAGCATCAATGAGTACGTCTAATGCCAATCTTATTAATATTAACTATAATCATTAGAGGATTTGCTTGCTTCTGTACTTCCGAAGGCAAGAGTTCTTGGGAATAGAACGTGATATTCAACGAATCCGCATGAATATGAGCTATCAAGGCATCAACATCTATCGACCTAGCGGAAGAAAGAAAGAGGATCTTTTGCAAGGCTTCCTGAAGCATACCTTGATAAACCAGAGCAGACTAAAACAAGTCACACAGTGAGATCTTAGCCGGAGTAACTTGAGGTTGCTCGACAAGATCGTAATCACCGAATGCTTTAGTCGTAGGTTTAGGTGCTTGAGGAAAGCTTAGTTGTTTGTTCATTCTAGTATCATAGGTGCAGGCTACTGCGCTATAAGAGGGAGCCTTAGAAAGGTCAAGGGAATCACTATCAAATGAAACACCATCAATAAAACAAACCCTTTTAGGGGAAGGACTAGCTGGAGTCACGTAAATGACCAGTCTCTCAGGCCTTTGAGGGGCAACAGAGACATAGATTACATTTACAAAATCATCACAACTAGTAGAATAATTATTCGAAGACATATTCCCAACATCGATCCAAACATGATCAAATGTGGAAGGAGATTCATGATTCGCTAATGCATCATCTCTAAAGAAGAGTGCATTAGGATAGATAAGGAATTCATCATTCACAAATGCAATGTCCCCATAAGAGAGTGCATTGGAACGAGTAGGAGATTCATCATTCACGAATGCATTATCTCCAGAAGAGAGTGCATCAGAATGAATAGAAGGTTCATCATTCATAAATGCATCATCTCTAGAAGAGAGTGCATCAGGATTAATAGAAGGTAGAGTAATATTTAGAAAGGTATCAATGATTTCATCTTCTTGCAACAAGATATCCTTCGAAGGAGGAGGACTCTCATGAGAAGGATCAAAGGCATTGAGTGACATGGGCAAAGCCAAGTCACTATCACATGCATGAAATGGAATATCATTAAAATTTTGAACAAAATTAGATACATAACTAATAAAAGAAGATATTAAAATCCATTATGATTTTTATGATATTTTCTATGTTCTAGTAATTTGCATTTTCGGAGGTCTTTGAAGTGGAATTTGGGTTCGGAACTTGCGTCAATCCCTAAAATTTGACTGTCGAAGGCACTAGTATTTTAGGTATTGAACTAGTTCTCTAGAATGCTTTTCCATCGGTGCAAACGGTTCTGAAATCCAAGCAGTGAGTCAAAAGTTATGACCCCGCCAATTAGGGGTAAATAAATTCCTAGTTTTTCGAAGAACACTGTTCTTCACGTCAGGTCCACCAAAATGTAAGAGAAGGGGGATTCGCTACTCATGAGTTCTCTTCAATCAAAGACCCTCATTGGGCGAACTGCCCTAAACTACCTCAAAGGACAGCGATGAGAGTTCTAGAATCCAAAAGAGCAGGTCAGAGATTCTCTGGACAAACAGACAAGCTCTCAGCCAAAGGACGTCAACACAGAATGCAAACGACAACGTGGCGCACTGGCATTCCCGAGGCACGCTGGCTTCTCATATGGATCAAAAATCAGGTTTACCTCAGAAAACAACTAAGTGACTACTAGCAATCCGATTACTCAGAACTTCTAGATTGTAAGGAAATGACAAAAAACGAAAAAGATGAAATAGAAGTGAAGTAGATAAGGACAAAGAGAACAAGGGAAAGGAAACACTTACAAACGTGCGATTGACGAAGTCTCCAACACATGAATGTATTCAATACCTGCACACAAGAGAGAGAAAGTGTTGGGGCTGTATAGGGTTTTGCCTTTGTCAAACCCCCGTTTTGGTGTTCCCACCTCCACGGACAACCAGATAGATAGAGAGAAAGATATTAAATGAAGTAAAGTACACAAAAGCACTACAAAACAGTGTTATGCTACTCAACCAAGTAATAGAGGAGAGGAGTGAAAGCTTACCACCTCCACCCAAAGCGCTCAAGGCTAGTGGGGGAGAAAATGAGAGGAAATCAAGCCTCTACTGTCGTGGTGTTTCGTTCCACACTTGCTCTACTGAAGTGATGGAGTATTGATGTTGCTGCTATGAAGTGTAAAGTGTTTCTTGAAAGTGGAGAGATGAAAAGATTGAGAATTTCTAAGAGAGGGTGGAGAGGTACAAAGATGGTGAAGAGCTGCAAAATGGAAGCAAGAATAGTGAATATGAAGGAAAGAGGGAAGAAAACGGCCATATTCGGGTCGGTCGGGTGAAGAGGGCGTTACAAGTCGACTCCCAATGGGATGTGTAACACCTCTGCAGGCTCCAGATGTGGGAATCTGTCAGGGACATCTACGCACCGCGTGAGCATCCTAGACAAAAACGCCCCCACTGACACACGAAGCAGGCGCCAAGTGGAATGCAAGGAGCGGGCTTAAGTGGAATTAAACCTTCACTTTTGATTTTCTAAAGTATTAAGGGTCAAAAGGGAATTTGCGTTAGGGGTGCAAATTCATGTTGATACAATTAGGTAACCATGACAAGAGGCGAAATATCATCAATCCCCAACCAGATCAGGAAGAATGCATGGAAGACAAAGTAAAATTAAAAAAATTGGGTCAACATGGAAGGAGGCCTAAATGCTCCCAACACTTTGCATCATCCCCAATTTATCGAAAATCAATCAAAAACATGGAAGAATAGAGATACCTATAGAAGAAGGTTTACAACACAAACACCACGCCTGTATCCAAGCACCAACAGGGGTGATGAGGGTCATCCAAGCACATATAGCATGAGTACAGGAACACATCACAACACACACATGCATCTAATCTAAAGCTCAAAAAGAGTGTCTCCCCCTAACACTGGTCAACCAAGAGGTCATCGGTTTCCCACTCTAGATCATCGTAGGGGGAAGGATGGCAAGCTTGCAACAATGTAATGTTAAGGGGAGGAGCTTTTGATTCTCCCGCAACAAGGGCCAAGGCAGAGGGACCTGTGAGGTCTCCATCGCTCAGCTCTTGTGGGTCCAAGGTCAACGAGCTCGCAAAAATCATTGACAATGTCAAAACTTCATCTACCGAGTTAAACATGCACTTAACGGGAGTGCCATGCTTCACCTCGACGGACAGAGGAGTTTGCACTTGAGGTTCACCGAGAGACTCGGGAGCGGTGACAAACTCAGGGGAGGGTGGAGTTGGTTTCGTCACTAGGAAAGAACAAGTCAACTTGGGGCCACCTTTTGGAGAAGGTGGGATCTTCTTATGCCCTCCATTGCTGGAAAGGCCATGCTCTACCTTCTTCTTCATCGGAGGAGGTGAACTCCCCATAGATGAAACAAGGAGGGTTGAGAGAGAAGAGGAAAGAACCGTAGTGGAAACAACCGAAGTGTTCACCATGTCCACAGGCTTTGGGAAAGGAAAGACATCCGGGACGAAAGTCAACAAATGCGGCTCCATCGAAGGAGCCATGAACACTTGCACCTTTCTAGGCACATGTGCGCTCACAGTGGGAGCCATAAGAGATTAAGAGATGGAGGGAGGGAAAGAGGAGGGTGCAACAGGAGGTGCAGTTTTCTCCTCCTCCTTCTGTAAGGAGGCTTGCTCAGCCAAGAGAGCCTTTCGATGATGCTTACGCTCAGGCGCAAGGTGGTTTCTATAACTCTTCGAACAAGAAGCTGGAGCTTGCAAAGGGACATGAGGTTCTTGCTCAGCCATGGGAGTGTCCTCCACAACTGTTTCCAGCTGAAGGGAGGACTCTTGAATGAGAGAAGAAGAAGCAAGTTCAAAAGCGGTAGGGGGAATCGACTCCAACACCTTAGTGGGGGGTCTCTTTCCACTTGGGGGAACGGGAAGAGGTCGCAAAGCGAACTCTCTTCGTGAGCCTTTCTTTCTGCCATATAGGTAGTACCAGGGTCCAGGATACCCGTTAGGGAGATCCGATATCCTAATCTTGGGTTTTCACCAAGGAGGCATCATCAGACTCAGCGGATAGAGCCCAGGCTTGTTCATCCAATACTCCCGCCAAGAGAGGGAGGCATCATCAGACTCAGCGGATAGAGCCCAGGCTTGTTCATCCAATACTCCCCCCAAGAGAGGGGAGTAGACGAGTCAGCTCAAGAGGGAGCAAGCTTCTCCTTTCCCTTTTGGGAGGAGGAGGCAGCTGGCTGCTCTGCCATAGGAAGGGTCAACTTCGGCTATCCCTTGCCCCCAATTTTGTACTTCACATAGTTTTTGTAAAGTAGGTCCATTCTTTGTGGGAGCAGACCGATTGGAGTGGGCCAAAAGTGATCCAACGAGTATGCCCCGTGAGATACCATAGGCTGGTATCCGGTATCATGCACCGCGTGCATGATGCCTCCATGGGAAAACTGCAAGCATTTATGAATTATAGAGGCAATCCATTCATGGAAGCTATCCAAGGTATGCCTAGCTTCACTCTTAATAGGTCCGACTCAGGGATAACATCGAAGACCGTGTCTACATTCCTAGGTCCAACTAGGATGGACAACGTTATCGATCCATAGGGTTTAAGAGAAAGTACATCATGCATGCGGATGATGGACTTTCTTTTGTCGTATTCCTCCCTTTGTAGGGAGCTCAAGAGTAATGTCTCCTCCGTGATGAGATTCACTCTACTCGTGGGGTCGACCAAGACCCCTGTCACAATGTTGCCATTGAGACAAGCGAGAATATAGAGTGGAGAAGGTTTGTCATTCATTGGCACATCCTGCGAAGTGAATGTAACATTCGGCGAACCTGTCGCAAGACGAGGAGAGGGAGTAACAGTAACCATGTTAACATATGCCTCGGGGTATGAAACATAATCAAAGGGATCGACAATCATATTAGCAGAATGTGACGAAAACAGGTTTGTGTATATCTGCAGTTCACTGTTAGCTTTCGCCACTAATTTGTTTGTGTTTTGTTTGTTCCCATCAAGATGAATAGTACCATCCTCGATGCAGTCTTGTATCTCATGACGCAGGCTTATACAACATTTGGTATCGTGTCCGTTAACTCAATGGTACTGGCAGTATGTGTTTTCTTCATACTAGCTAGGTTATGGTTCTCTGACTGGTTTAGGAGGTGGCAAGGTAAGGATCTTATCCTTCACCAACTTCTGCAAGATGGAAGAATAAGACTCTGATAGCTTCATAAACTTTCGGTCGTGTCTGAGGCCATTGTTATCCACAACGGCTACTACATTCGCAACAGTTTTTCCTCTTCCCGAGATTGATATGATAGATCTTCCTTCAGAACGAGAGTGCAAGGGAGGACCCCCAAACTGAACCACCATTTGCTGGTACTCTCGTAAAGCCGCACACAAGTGTGCAAAAGAAGGATACATCATGAGGGCGAACTTCTCTTGTCAAGGCCTTTGTAAGTTCCCTATGAAGACCTTTTGTACATCAGAATCGGGTAACAGGTACGAGATCTGTGAGAAGAGTGCTTGGTATCATGCTATAAAGTTTGTAATCTTTTCATTGTCCCCTTGTTTGCATCTAACAAGGTCTGAGAAGGTCATCTTTGGTCCGATATTGGCTTGGAACTGTCACAGGAATTGATTCACAAGTTGATCGAACGTGAAGATGGAATTATCGAACAAAGAACAGAACCAGTCCAGTGTTGTATCTTTGAGGGGTCGGGGAAATAGTTTGGCCATCAATGCATCGTGATGGAAAATGTTTATGCATAAGGCATTAAAGGTAGACACATGGGTCTGTGGGTCCCCTTTACCACCATATTTCTTGAAGTTTGGAATCTCCATCCCTTGCGGGAAATGAGTGTTTAGAATTGCAACCAACAATGGGCTGTGTCGGAAGAAGGGCTGGAAGATAAGATGAGCTGAGGCTTGGGAAAGGTTTTCTAGCTAATTTTGCATCTTCCCCATATTTTGAAGAAGGGTATTCATAATAGGGTCATTAAAAGACATAGGACCACCGAAACCACCGCTAGAGCCACCACCGTAACCACCACCATGACCACTGCTAGAGCCGCCACCAATGTTGCCACCACCAGTGTGACTTCCGTCGAAGCCACCACTGTGACAACTGCCAAAGCCGCCATCGATGCTGCCACCACTAGTGTGATTTCCATCGGAGGCACCACCATGACTTCCATCGGAATCGCCTCCACCAATGCCACCCCCACTTTCAAAGTTTCTGCCACCAAAGCCTACGCCTATCATTCCACAAAATCCTCCACCATCGGAGGCGGTAGAAGGGGTGAAGTGGAAACCCAAAGGGTTCCTGTTTACTTTGACGGTCTCAAAAATTTCAGAAGTAGTGGGTATATTGACTGAAGGGACCGTGTCAACCATATATACAGATGTAGGAGGCATCGACATCTCCAGCTACCTCTCACGTTCTTCAAAGAGGCCACCTCGTATCATGCGACCATGGCTCGAGGGGGAACATGATTCAGCCAAACCAATGAGACTAGCTAAAATCTCTACACCTGTCTATTCTTTTTCCACCATGTATCTTATTTCATCGATCACTTTAGCAGCCCTAGCCATCTTTGGGTTTCCTTCTAGGTGATTTTCTAATGCACCTAACCCTTTACCGAGGCTAACGACATAATCAGAAGGGATATAGACGACCTCATGCTCGTCTACAGATGAAGAGGTCAGTGACACAGGAGTAGGGATGCGATTAGTTCGTCAAGAAACCTAGATTCGCCTCGCGATACGTGCTCTTGTGCAGATATACCAACCGCAGAACCAGAGAAAAGGCCGGTAGTGAAGCTTGAGGAGACCTTCGTCTTGTCCATCGAAAGGTGTCATAGACTTCTTCTAACAATATGCCCAAAGGTCGTAGACTAGGTCGTGAAGCTCATAAAATTTCACAACACACCAGGGTACAACGACCAAGAGGTATATGGGAAAAAATTCAGGATGCAGACAAATGAATAGATGTTGGTTCACGTCGGGTTCACCAAAGATGTAAGAGAGGGGAACCGACCACTGCAAGGCCCTAGGTCACAAAAGGAAAAGAGCCGAAAGACTGCCCTAAGTTACCTCAGTTTAAAGGATGGTTAGGATAGAAGGGATGAGAATGATGAGGATTATGCATCCTTCAATCACTCTACAATCCCGAGAGCTGGAAAGAGACTAGACGAGTCACTTTTCGGAGTCAAATCTACGTCTCATGTAGCTCTCTATCGGACGATAAAAGCATGGTTCTAGGATGATAGCACAACGCGCTGGCATCTCATAGGTGCGTTGGCATTCGTACGGACAGAAAACCAGAGAGACGAGGTTAGAATCCTGAAAAAAGGACTAACATTATTGTTTAACAGTTTCGGGAAGTAAAGAACAAGACTAAGAAAAGAAAAATATAAATACATATATGATAAAAGAAGTATATTATTGTAAGGGTGATAAAGATAATTTCATAGAATAATCCTCTTTCCAGCTTGCTTTGAAATCTCTCCACCTGCACATAGAAAAAAGGGGAATGTTGGGGCTATTTAGGGGCCTGCCTCAGTCAGACCCCCGTTTTGGTGTTTCCACCTCCACGGACAACCAATTTTGCAATGATGGAAATAACGATAAAGAAAGAATACAAGCTACGTATACAAGAAACACTGCAAAACAGTACGTGCTTACTCAACCAAAGACGATAGGGGAGATGTGAGGAGCTTACCACCTTCGTCCAAAGTGCTCAAGGCTTGTGGAGTGAATGAGAGGAACTCAAGCCTCTGTTGCCGTGGTGTTTGTCATGCGCTTGCACTATTGGAGTGATGGAGTAGTGGATTGCTGGAATGGAGTGAAAAGTGCTACTACAAAGCTTGAAAGTGGATGCTAAAAGCATGGAGAGAGTGTGCCAACTTGTTCAAAACTTGAGAATGGGAGAATGGAGTGAGAATATGAAGGAGAAGATGAAAAACGGCCATATTCGGGTCGGCCAACCGAAGAGGGGCGTTACACTTCGACTTCCAATCGAAAGTGTAAAGTCTCTGCAATCTCCAGCTGTAGGAATTTTCCACGGATGTAAGCGCGTTGCACAGACGTTTGCGCGCTGCGCGGGCTTCCCTGACAGAAACGCCTCCACCGACACACAAAATAGGTGCCAAGTGTGATGTGGATAGCGAGCTTAAGTGGAATTAAGCCTCCACCTTAGGTTTTCTAAAGTGTAAGGGGGTAAAAAGGGAATTTGCATGAGGGGTGCAAATTCATGCTCATACATATACCTACCAAGCTCTAAAGAATGTAGATTTTTTTAAATGAAGGATTGGGTTGAATTTATAAATATTTGAATAGGGATGTGAATGGTGAGGTTTTTTTTTGATGAATGATGAATATTGATTGAGAGGATTGGTGAATCTTTATTGACTAATGGTCAATATGGAGTTATGAGGGCTCCTTAATGGGCTCTAAAATGGGTGAGGGTAATCAGTCATTATTTATTTATATATTTTGATTAATTAGTTGTGCATGGGTTAAAACTAGAAAGGAATCATGGAGGAGTTATCATAGAATATGAGTGGATAATTACATTTTTTATTATTTGTGGAGCAATAAGTCAAAATGATTTTTTAATTTAGTTTGAAATAACTGAATGAGCATTAGCCTAATTAATTAAACAACATGAGTTGATTTATTAGTGGTGGTAAATAGAAAAGGGAATTAGCATAATAATAAGGAAATGTTGGCATGGTATTAGGATGTGATGTTAGGTGTGACATTATAATGTGGTGAGAATGAAATGATAGTTTGAAGTAATGGAGTTTTAAAAAAAGGATATAGAAACAATGGGATGAGGTAACTTTCCCAAGTGTTTGAGATTTTGATTTTAGAATTAATTTGGTTTAGGGATCCCCCCTCGAAATGATAGGTGGGTTTGATGAACATGAGTATGCTTTCAAAATGAATGAAACGAAGATAAGATGGTTAGCGATGAATGGAAGAGATAGTTGGGTTTTAGTGTTAATGATGGGCGAAGGGATTAATTATAATAGATAGAGTTAAAGAATGGATGTTAAGGATGAAAATATTAGTGGTGAATGGGAGGGAGAGATATGCAAAAGGTGAATGGTCGATGATAATGACGTATGAATAAAGGTGCTCGATGAAATGGTTATTTTAATATTTTTGTTGTTTGTAGATAATAAGGAGATAAATATGCTAAAGGGTTGGGTGGAATGGATACGATGAATGATGAATGAATTTTTTTATTAAGACAAATGTTGTGAATCTTACATGAGATTCTAATTATTTCAAGAAGCCTAGTTTTTTTATAGCATATGATAAAATGCATCATGATATGGAAAGCCATGATGATGTTGTTTCCATATACAGTAGGACTGAACCAAAAGAAAAAAATCACAAGTAATTGTTGGGATTTAGGTGTCTCAAATTTAGTGAGTCCCAAGATTAATTATTTAATTATTTTCCCGTAAGTTGCTGATTTTATTTATTAAATGCAATAATAATTATTTCCAAATTGCTAAGTCACTTTGTGGGACCCAACAAAGAGTTGACATCCTACATGCAAGGTGTGAAAAGGAAAAATTGTGATACTTGTCCCATGGGCACTCTATTGGGAAAAGAAAATTGTTTAGACCTCTAATATGGGCGTCATGTTGACATGTGATGGTTTTTTTTGGAAGCATTCATTTTCAAGGTCCACTTGTGTGAGTCTATCTCTTCAAAAAAGAGAAAACAAGGAAATGCGACACTTGTTACTTGGGCACTCAATTGAGCATTGAGAATTGTGAAAAACTCAAGGTGTGCCATGATGCCATGTGGCATCTATTTGACTTGTTGACTGAAGCTTTGAAGGCAAAGTTTCTTAACAGAGACTAAGTTTTCACTCGAAGTGACTAGGAGTTGTGGGTGATTTCTAAATCAGCAATTGACTTGATTTTCTCTATGGAACGCCTAACATGTCAGGTTTCAGATTTTTGGAGCTGCAAGTCTTGCATGCACTTGCATGTTGTTGCATGTTTGAGCATGTTTGACAAAATGTTGATCGAGTCACTTGAGACTCGTGCATGTTGTCAGTTTTAATTTTCATGCATGCAAAGATTGAGAGATTGACACATGGAAATGTTCAATGCCCATGTATGAGAAGTATATATTGCTGCCTTAGTGTATTTGTTGTTAGTTTAGAGAATTGTAAATCTGTATGTCGTTATGCTGTCAGATTCACTCTAGAGAACTTGTATCACAATGAATCAACACTTGCAAGAGCATAGATTTTGACTATTGTATTGTAATAGTTTATTATAATAATACAATTGATCTGTGTTTTAGTGTGCAGATTTTTTTTATTTATTTATTTTTTCTGAAAGGGTTTTCCCATGTAAAATTTGTGTTATGGTTTATGTGTCTAAATCTAAAAATAACAATATGCATGTGCAATATTGAATGTTAATTGTAAAAGTTGAAGGATTTGAAACAAAGTTTTGCAACACTCTCTTGATTGATTTACATTAGGGAAGCATTTCTGCACTCAGTTTTCCTTTTCAAAAAGGTTTACTATAACAATCACAACTATTCCAATAGTGAAACAACATCAGTGAAGATTAACCATGGTGGAAGGCAATTGAATCACAAATCACACTTGTCAACAACTATATGGCATGTCGTTGTGCTTCTCTTTCATGTACAAGTGTTGTAGGAATTCTTTAATGGCATCTTCATTACACTCAAAGCTTAGGTCACAACTTCTCGTTTGAGGGCTGGTATTCTTCTGTACTCTTCCATTGATCAATTTTTAACTGGAAAAAAAGCTCCAATGCCAACTTTAGGAAATTTCAAGTTAAAATTGACCTTTACTAAATTTTAGTGCCACAAACAATTTTATATAGATATTTTTGTACTAGTTGAGTTGGAGTTGATAAGGTTTTTATTACCATGCTATTAAAAACTTTACTATTAAACTAGTTAGTTTCACATTAATTGTTTTGGCTATATTTGCATTCATCTTCTTCATTGTTTAATCATATTCTCTGTAGTTATATTTTATAGTTTAATCATATTTTATGCATAATGATGTTTATAGACCAAGATACATGGCATAATAGATGTATAAGAAAATTTAGAATTTTTTTCAAGAGTTTAATTATATTTTCTATAATGAAGTTTTATTTTATATTATGAAGTTTCATTATAGATTAAAATGTATGACATATATAATAGTTCAAGTATAATAAATATTTTATTTGTATTTTCAATTATTTGTAAAAGATATAGTAATTATTATTTATATTTTAAATAATTAGTTTTTGTAAAGTATTAGTCTTGATATATTAATTGATTTTTTTTTAATATTTTATATCCATAATGTTGAAAAGAGATATTCATAAATGTTGAGATTTATTAATAGAATGATTGTTACTAAAAATGTGTCAATACTTTGAGAATTATATTTAAATTGAATATGGACCTAGTACTCTTCTTAAGCAAATTATGGTCTCATTTAATTTGAGATTCTATGTTAGATGAATTCAACGATGCTCTCATTAATTTTTTATGGAGTTAGAGATTTATATTCCTAAATATCAACATATTTATACACTTCGAAAAAAATAAACTAGAATCAAAGCATGTTGTAGTTAGGTGTCCACTATATTATTAGATTTACAACAAATTTAATATATCGTAGAGAAATTAAAGGCCTTTTATAATATCTTGTTCATTATGAGGAACCGTGTTTGTTTTATTGTTCATATAGAATAGTTGGACATGATAGATGTTTATTAAAGGTTCTCCAATCATCCATGGAGTTATTTTAAAAAAGGATTAACTCTTTCTATTTCTAGCATGTGTTCCTTGCAAAAACATTGGTTTTAACATTAATCACCCTTCCTCTAATATTTTCTCCATGAATACTCATAAAATCAATTTGGTTGGAACTAATAGAACCATTGTTAACAAAAAATTATCATAATTTGATTCTTATCTTCTTATTCAAGATGCATGTATCACTCTTCTTAAGTACATTAGGGTCTCATTTAGCTTGAGATTATTTGTAGGTTAATTGTAGGAATGTTCCCATTAACTTTATATGGAGTTAGAGGAATAAATTCCTAGATATCAACATAGTTGTACAATCAATTAGAATCAAAGCACATTGTATTTAGGTTTCTAGTATATTATTGTACTACTGAAAATTGCATTCGCATGCAACTTTTCCACTTATTTTGAGTCTACTTTAGTTAAGTGACATAAATACAACAATCATATTATAAATGGCATAATTATGCATGATATTAAATCATATCATCCCATATCTCTATACTTATCATTACTCATCCCCAAATTTTCACTCATTATTCCTAGATCGATTTTTCATTACCTTAGATCAAATTTATAGGTATAGACTTGACCCAAGTCACTTCCATTATCATATATGTAAACCTTGACTTTTAAAATCCAAGATTTAAATTCTCACCTTAGCTAGCCACTTATTTAGTTATTTTGAGCTTAGTGCATGTTATGTTGATTTATGTGCTTAGTTGTTGTATCTAAGAACATTCACTCAAATTCATTTGAAATGATGTCAAAGAGTAAGATGGATCATGTTAGATTTTTATCAATAAAAATTTATAAAAGTATTTTACTAGCATTTATTAAAGTATCACCAATACACATCATCATAGGTTTATTACATGTTTTCTTTTTTATCCTTGAATCTTTTATTCAAAGCCATAAAGTCAATCCAAGAGTCTAATCAAGGAGAATTCGGTCCTCATAATCTAATAGATTCTCCAAAGGTGTTTTTGAATGACACCTATTCTTAATAAACAAATATACAAAAATAAAGGCAATTAAACACCTTTAAAGAGTTTATATTCCTCTAAATAAAATTTGTGAGCATAAATTTAGTTATCTATTCAAGTTCGGGTCCACACACATGAAGAGTAGGTCTATGCATGTGTAGGTGAATCTAAAGGAAGAATACTTAACTTCTAGAATTAAAGGTATTTATTTGAGCCAGCCTTGAATAATAGAGTATTAGTGAATTGGTTCCTAGCATCTAGCACATCACTTTTTTATCATTGATCTTAGTGAAGTAAGAACCGCATTTAATCAATTCTAATTTCACATTTAATTGTCACAATTTTTAATATCAATCCCAACTTTATAGTCTAGATTAATTATTATTTAATTGAACTAATTTTTTTAACTAGCCTATATTTAATTTAAGAAAACCATTTATTTTCTTTACAATTATTAGATTTAAGACAAATTTTAATGTCTTGCAAAGAAAATTAAATTCTTATTCAATATTTGATATTAGTGACATGTTATTTTATTAAAAGAGATAACCCAACATTGACTTGGCCTTCTTAAGAGTAATCAAGATAATCATTTGTCTCAACCATCACATTCATCTTATTTTGACAACTTCAATTTTAAAGTTCATAGATATTATTCTACAAATCTCAACAATAATATTCAAAATCTAAATTTCTATTTACTTATTACTTTTTCTTTATTTCTCTTTTTATGAACCTGCCAATATATTATATTAGTGGACATAACTTTATATTTCAATTTTTACCATTTTACCATGGATGCCTACACATCTAATTCTCTCATTTATTATGTCAAGATTAAATTGAAGGACTTCTTCCATATTAGTCCCTAGCTCTTTTTGGATATGAAGACATTTGTGATGGTCAAATTTGCATACATGTGACTTCTCATTTAGTTTTGTGCATATTTTGATGATAAATCCTTAATAAATTCATATTAGAAAATGACATAATTTTGTACAAAGTTGAGTCACTTCCCCCATGTCATTTGCCTATCCACTTAAATATGAATTGCAATGCACTTGGCTTTTACCTCATCCATATACATAGATATATTGATATATTCAACTTATCCACAAAACAATCACATCTATCTACAGATATATCCCTATGTACATGTTGGCTACCCTAATATGACAATTTATATGGTTGTAGGTTCAACCCTATACTTACAAACTTGATTTTCTTAAATCCAAAATTCAAACTCAAATATTTGGTTGACTTCAACCCATTCCTTTCCTACCTAAGACCAACTTAGCACATGTTTGTGTGATTTATTGTTACGTCCTTACATATAAAACTGCTAAATGCATTTAGTTAAGTGTCTAATCATTCTATTTAATCAAATATTTCAAATATTTTTTACACAAAATTAACATTTAGGAAAGGAAACACTTTAGTTGGTTAATCAAATAAACTCAAATTTGCACAATTATCCCAAGAGCATATGCATGAATAAAGAGTTATATCCTTGATTATTTTCACATATTTTTTTATGGGCTAACCTAGGAGAATGTTTCCCCTTATGACTCAATAAAATCCTTCCAAGGTATTTTTAAATACAACTAGTCCCAAATAGAAAAAAATTAGAAGAAGCATAGGTGAATTAGGTGAAACATAAAGTAGGTTTGTATAGACTATAGAGTTATTTTTACAAAGATGTGACACTTTTACAATTGTGAATATGACCTAGATCCTTAAACTCAACCCTTGACAATTTATACAAGCGTATACGATCCCAAGGAAAAAATATAAATTTCCATTTTACACATCATAACTTGGGTCGACAATTTTGTGTATAACACTTTGATGATTTAACACTTGCCTTAAGCTATTATGACATATAAAAGTGATAGGTCATATTGATTCCTAGAAAATCTACCTGTTGGACTAACCGCCAGCATCTCCCTTTGGGTTCGCGACATGGTTTAACCACCTCCCGTGGATCGTAATTGAAACTTGTATCGGGCATTGATAGGTTGATCTTTTGGTGCAACAGCAAGGCCAAAAATTGTTATCAAAGCCGATCATGGGTTCGAACCCCTCAGGTGACGCTAAGAGGGGATTGTTAGACTAACCGCCAACATCTCCCTTCAGGTTCGCGACATGGTTTAACTGCCTTCCATGGATCTTAACTGAAGCTTGTATTGGGCATTGATAGGTCAATCTTTTGGTGCAACGAAAAGGCCAACACTACCATCAAAGGAATCTTCTAGGTCTCCCCATCATATTGGGTGGCCTCTTTGCAATTACAGTCTATTGATAAACATAAAACATAAATTAAATCTCCATTATGCAACATATTTTCTTGCCTTCTTAGTCCTAATTATTCGTTATCTTGCATTTTTGGAGTTAATTTATATAGCCTTCTAAAGCTTATGCTTATTTTCATAACATTTTTACAACCTTCAATAAATATCTCTTAGACTACCCCTACACCATTTCAAGACATTGGCATATACAAATATGCTAGGGAAAATTTAGTATGCTAGAAAATATTGCTTAAGCCTCATAAACACTTGAAGAACATACAAAAACGCTTTATCATGCTCATTGAAAACATCACATTGAACTTATCAAACATCTCAAACAATCAAGTTATAGAAATCATAAGCAACATTCCAACTAACCTTCACATTCATAATTATAAAAGAATAAATCTATGCATTTAATCAATTCATCTAGTGAACTTTCCTAATTAAATAAGATCTTGTTTGTAGATCTCAATTCACTGTGATTTCTTCTATATATTCTTTGAGTGTTGATATTTAATCTCTTGTTTGAAATGTTAAGTAATCTTCGATGACATGCTCTGACATGACCCCAAGAAACCAAGTATGCCTGCCCTCTTTGATGATGTCTACCAATTTTAATGTACAAAAAAATAGACATAAACATTCTTTTATAAATTTGAATGTAAAATTTATACATTCTTCACTCATAAAACTAAATACTTTATTATTATTATATTTAATTTTATAACTTTAACGTATTACATACAACTATTGAACTTGCTAATTTTTTCCTATATTTCCATCTTAGATTAATTAAGGAAAGAGTCTTTCCTTTAAAACATTATATATCTATGTATGCTTCATCAATGTGGGGACCAGTCCTTGAATATATAGCAGGGATCAGTCCAACTAAGTTTACATTAACGTTCCTACCATTTTCCAACGAATTGTCTCTTCTATTGGATTTAAATAAAATAAGTAGGGAAATGGCGGTGTTAACCCATTAGTAATTATAATATACAGGCGGCCACAAAATGTTGCGTAAAACAATAGTTAGAAATATATTAAAATATACTACAAAATATGAATAGTAAAATCATGTAGGAGCAACACTAGGAATAAGATTATATAAAGAAATAGTTATACAAATAGTAAATTGAAAAAAAAAAATAATTAGTATAAAATTATTTTTTATTTGTAACAACAATATCATATTATTTTTAATTACTTAAAATTAAATGATTGATCTTTTAATTTACTTCAATTGGTATTTGATCTTTTTATCTTTCTTTAAAATATAGTTGAATATATGGAGACACAATATGAGAAAATATATCAAAGTAGTCTTGGAACTATAACTTTTCGATGAAAATTAGACTAGGCATCTAGTTTTCCACAAATGTAACAAGATGTCTTGTTTAATTGTATGCAATCATATTATTTTGTAAAACCATTCTAAACAAAGGTTCTTTCTAATTAGAAATGACCAAATATAACTAGACAGTATTTAAAAATAACGAACAATTATTTTTAATAAAAGTACAACCCCATTATAGATTCTTCATGTTTTCATTTTAGTTTCAATATGTCCCCAACATACAAAAAAATAGGTCATCAGCTATGCATTAGTATCAAATTTAGAGCTTCATATTTGAGCACTCAATAGACCTAAATTTATGACTAAATTTGCATCTTCATTTAATATTTAGATGAGCAATTAGGAACATATGAGAAGGAGAAGAATATATTTTTATATAAAAGGAGGATTTAGAAATGATGAATGAACAACTAATAAGCCAATCTTTGAAAAATAACATGGTGTTGGAGTGCATAATTTAATAGTTAACTCAAGGGGAATTAAGGACTACACAAAATTAAGAAAATATTTATATTTATTATTCAAATTGAAATCGGTCTTTGGTTACTTGCTAAGGAGACCAATTCAATGCATTGAAGTCCCATATCACTAAATTGTTGGATCCCTTTCTTGAACAAGTAATAAGCCTACCCAGTGAAACTGATGGCAAAAGACTATTATTGATAGTGTATGTATGCATTCTAGCAAATGGATGAATAGGAAAGACTAAATCAATAATATGATAAATTATATTTCCTCTTTAAAAAGTGGCAAACATGTCAATTGCCTTTCTAAATGAATTGGATGGGAAAAGATGTTTTAATTTGAAAAAAAAGGAACATGAATAATTTTGTGTTGACAATTAAGGTGTCTCAATATTTGCAAGCTCCCCATTTTATTTATTAATTATTTGATATAAATTTTCATAATTAATATTGACATTTTCATATTTTAGTATCATTTAATTATTCTCCATCAAAATGGGGTGTGGTATTTTGAGTTGGCATTATATGCTACATATTAGTACTTTGTGGAGTGTTGTCAAATGTACTTAAAATCCCTATCTATAGTAGATTTAGATTTCCTACTTTGGTGGGATCATGTGACAACCTATGACATAATCTTATGGCGTTTAAGAGCTAGTAATAGAGTGAGTTACTATGAAAACTTGACCAACTATGGAAAGCTTTATTATTTATTATAAAGTAACTATTTTGAGATAGAGAAAAATGATAAGTTGGGAGCCAATATTGAGCCGGTCAAAATACATGTTATTTAGGAAATAATGATTTACTATTTTTAGCATGTTGTAGTAAATCCTCAAGGGTGGCATTAGAAATTATGCCCAAGTTGGGCACCATCATTTGGGGGTTTTAGGACATGGTTTTGAAAAATATTTGTGGTTTCCAACTTCCTCATTTATTTATTAATTTTTTCTTAAGGAAGTAGTTTGAGTATGAGAATTTATAGGTGCATAGGTGTTGTTGGAAAGCTGTCAAGAATCTTCCAAGTTTAATTGCTAGTAAAATACCCATGTAAGAAATGCATTCCTTGTTGGAAAAATAAAATGGTTTGGAGTTGAAAAACTAAAATATGCTATTGTAAAGGGACTCAACATCCACTTATATGTGTAAATGAAATATTCCTAGGTGTCATAGTTTGAGAGAACAACCAAGTGAAAATTTGGAATTTTTTTGCTCTTGGAGCTCTTAAAAGACTATATTTAACCAATGTATTCTATAAGGATTAAAAGACTTGGGGAATGAAATGAGGCCTCTACTAGAATTCAAATGTTCATATTGACATACTAACACTATCATTTTAGCCCCACAAGGTGAGAAAGAAAAATATGGCTATTGGCACCTTTACACTACTCCCAGATGGGGTATTTTGTAATAATTCATTCCTTGTTGGTATATTCAAACAGTATAGAGTTGAAAAAATTGAGATATGTTATTATAGAGGGACCTAAAATTGACCTAAATTGTAAATGAGACATTCCTAGGTGCCACATATTCTAATAATCAATGCATCAAAGTTTGTCAAATTTTTCTCTTAAGGCTCTTAGGAGATTTTACTAGTGTAATGTGGTTTGGAATGACTAAGAAACTTGGGGAATAAAATAAGGCCTTTGCTAGAATCCATTGGCCTAACTCGGTGATCTAACATAGTTGATTTGGTCTAATGAGATGATAAATCAAAATATATGGCTATTGGCACCTTTACACTGCTCTCAAAGGAGATATTTTGAAGAATGCATTCTTTGTTAGCAAATTCAAACAACTTGGAGCTGACAAAAAAATGAGATGGGATATTATAGAGGGATCCAACATCCACTTGTATGTGTAAATGAGACAATCTTAGTTTCCATCGATTCTAAGAATTATTTTCATCAAAGTTTGGCGAATTTTTGTTGTTAAGGATCTACAAAAATTATTTTGATGTAATGTAGGTTGAAAGGATCAAGAGACTCAAGGAATGAAACAAGGCCTCTACTAGAATTCACTATCTTATCTTGATTTTTTGACACTATTGGTTTGGTCCCAAAAGGTGCAAAATAAAAAAATATGGCCATTGGCTCCTTTATTTCTATTCTCAAATGAGGCATTGTACAAAAATGTATTCAGGCATGGTCAAATAGTTTGGATTTGACAAAAAATGAGATAGGATATTGTAGAGGGAATCGAAATCCACCTATAAGTGCAAACAAGACATTCCTAGGTATCATAGTTTGAGAGAAAAGCTCGAAAAATAGAATATTTTTCTCTTATGACTCTTAAGTGACTATATTGGTGCAATGTAACTTAGAAATATTAGGAGAATTAGAGAATGAAATGAGGCTTGCAATAAGATTCACTAGCCTACCTAAATGTGCTATCACTATCATTTTGGTCCCACAAGGTCTAGAAGAAAAAATATGGCTATTGGCACCTTTACATTGGCCTCAAACGACGAATTTAATAAGAATGAATTCATTGTTGACATGGTTAAATGGTATGGAGTTGAAAACTTTCAAATAAACTATTATAGAGGCACTTGGCATCCACATGTAGGTGCGAATGAGATATTCCTAGATGTCATAGTTTTAGAAAATATACAGGAAAAAGTTTGGCCTTTTTCTCTTAAGGCTCTCAAGAGACTATCTCAATGTAATGTAGTTTGGAAGGATAAAAAAACTTTGGGAATTAAATAGGACCTCCACTAACAGTCGCAAACCCAACTTGATTTGATGGTACTATTGGTTTATTTCCATGAGGTTTGAAAGAAAAAATATGACTATTGGTACTTTTACACTACTCTTAAATGGGACATTTTGCAAGAATGCATTCATTGACATAATCAAACAATTTGGAGTTGAAAAAATGAGATGGTTTATTATGCAAATGAGATATTCTTAGGTGCCACATTTTGAGATAACATCCAAGTGAAAGTTTCGAAACTTTGTACTCTCAAGGCTTGTAATAGACTATCTTGAATCAATGTAGCCTACAAGGATCAGGATACATGGAGAAAAAAATGAAACCTCCACTAGCATTCAATTTCTCACCCTAAAGTGCTAACATTATCAATTTAGTCCCATGAGACATGGAAGAAAAATATGACTATTGGTACCTTTAAACTACTCTCAAATGAGATATTTATGTATAGGAGCGAATTTGCACCCCTTGTGTAAATTCCCCTTTTTCATCCCTTCACCTTTGAAAATCAAACCCGAAGGTGAAATTCCACATCACCCACCTGCCTTCCATCCACTTGGAATTTGTCCTGTGTGTTGGTGGGGGAACATTTGTTGGGGACGCAAGCACAGTGCATGGATGTATGCACGACACAAGTGTCATCTATGACATATTCCTGCCTCTAGTTTACGTAGGGACATTAGAGTCTCCATTGGGCATGAAGAGTAACACCTTTGTGTCGACCATTTGAATCGAAAACGGCTCCTTCCCTCTCTTTCCATCTTCAAATGGCTTATTTTCACTATCACTTCATCTCTTTAGCAATCTATCTCATTTTTCAACTTCACTCTCTTAGCATTTTCATACAAATCCATTGAGCTTTACAACAAATTGTTACTGCATCAACTCCATCTTTGTATGTGTTGTGCTACAATAGAAGTTGCGAGTTTGGAGTCTTGCGAGACCTTCCTTTGTCACTATTGTGGCCATGTCAACTTTGCCAAGCCCGTTGCCTTGCATTCTCCCTTCATTGGCCTTGAGAGCCTTTGGGTGGAGGTGGTATTACTTCACTTTCCTTTCCTTATTGTGGTTTGATAGAGTAGCATTGTATCTTTTGTAGTGTTCAATACTTTCCTTTCTATTTCCTTTATCATATTCTCTACTTCGTGGATTTCCTGGTTGTCCGTGGAGGTGGAAACACCAAAGCGAGGATTTGATTGAGGCAAACCCCTATACAACCCAACATTTTTCCCTCTCTTGGCTATGTGTAGGTGAATGTGTGCATGGAGCTCACTGGAAAATTGGAGCTTTAGTAAGTTGATATTCATCACTTTTATCTTCATCTACCTTCTTTATCATTTACGTAGCTATTTCTCATATTTCATTATTTTGTTTATTGTTGGGAATTGAAGGATATTGTTGATATGTGGTTGTTTGTTGGGGATTGCTGATATGTGGTTGTCATTGATGTCAACACTATTAGCATTAATGTCTTTAAGACTGTATATGTCGAGGATATTGAGAAAATTATAATAAAATATGTTGCAGGTTGTCTGTGAAGCAGTGAAGATCAGTATGATGGAAAGTTCAGTATATTTATGATTAGAAGTTTCGGATTAAAGGGTTTGTTGTCAAGTGTATCTAGTTTATCCATCGAAAGTTTTAGAGGTTTGCATAAAGATTTGATTGAGTTATGAGAATCTATTTTCCAATAGTTATTCTGTTACAGTAGCTGGTGTTTCTGGAAGAATATAATATGATTCTAGTAATCTGAGTTGATGCAAATGATTCTATGGTTATTCATGATGCTTGTGGATGTTTCTAGATTGTTCTCTATCTATGTTGTTGGTTCACATTGATCGATGTGCTCACGATTGAAGATTTTCTCTTGCATATTCATGTTTTTCATGTTCATGGCCAACAGGGTGATTGTAGTGTGTTGTGGATCTTCGAGGAATAATCTTTGAAAGTGATTTGTGTTCGAGAATGTTATTTTGGGTCCCTACTATGTTGTGGATGACTTTGGTTGATTCACATTGATAATTATTTATGTTCTGGACCAACAGTTTGTATTCACTTTATATTTTATTGAAGCCGACATGTAGATGATGTTATTCTTGGTTGCGGATATATATGACCAATTGTTTATCTCATTTGTGACATGTATGAGGTGAAGTGTGAATGCTATATATGAATAAAGTTTAGATCATTCAAAGGCAGAAGTTAAGTGTGAAGAAGAGTGAGAAAATTTTATGTGCTTAACCAGAACTGTAATCGGGTATTTAGCAAATGTTATTTTCTTAGTTCAAAATCTTCAGATGGATTTAATTTGAATGTAACTGTAAGATAGTGTGTATTCCTTTGGGCAGTAAGCCTTTTTGTACTTGAGAAGTGAGCTCTAGGCAGTGTTCCTAAATGCAAGCTCATTCCCCATTCTCTATACTTTTAACAAAGTATAAACTTGTGGATAAACCTCCACCGTCATTTTTCCCCTAACGGGGTTTCCATGCAAAAATCTTTGTGTTATGTGTGTTTCTGATGTGTTGATGGTTTAATGCTTTCTTTTTTTAATTATCAGATCTAAGAATAAGTTTATTAAGTGTAATTTTTGTGACAACTGATTCACCCCCGCCCTCTCAGTTGTCTACCATTGTGTTGCCAACATTTATATTAAAATTAGTCAGCTAGGCAATTAGTAGGTTTTCTTATTTTCCATACTACATTTCACATTTTCTGGTCATACAGATGCCAACGCACTAGAGAGACGTCAGCATGTCGTGTTGTTGTGCTAGACCCACGTTGTCATCCTCAGACAAAGAGTTGTTTGAGGTACAATTTGGACTCCAAAAATCGTCTTGTCTAGCCTCATTTAGATTTTTCAGATCCGTAGAGTGACATAAGCACTTGAGAGTGTTCTTTATTCTCGATTCTTGTCCTAAACACTCCTTAGCCTAAACACTCGTTAGCCTGAGGTAAGATAGGGAAGCCCTCCAATTTTGGCTCTTTGTGATCGGGAGCCTTGGTGTGGTTGGTCCCTTACCTTACATTTTGATGAACTCGCCATGAACAATGTCTATCCATTCACTTGTGTTGATACTTTTCGATTGCACCTGGTGACTATTGTAAACCTAAGTTTTGTGAAGGTTAATGAGCATCACAATGTAGTCCATGAATTTTGAGTACCTTGTTAGGAGAAGTGTGCAACACCTACCAATGGAAAATTTGAAGGTCACTTCTAGTTTCACCTCTAGTTTTTCCACTAGTCTAGCTACTGAATTTACCACTGGTTTTCCTATGAGTTTTACTGACGAGATGGGTTTCATAGATGAGACCATTCGTGCTCCTACCACTCTAGTATCCCCTAAGGCTTCATCCATATATGAGGATGATGCTATGCATATCTCTATAGAAAACCTTTTGGCATTGGATAAAAGACTGTCAGACCTTGTGAATCATTTGGGGAAAGCACTAAACATGGCAAGAGCCACTAGGCTTGCTAGCAAGGTGAGATATTTGTTAGGAAAGGATCAGATAGGTATAGAGTTCTTATGGGGCCTTATTGATCTAATCAAAGCCTATATCCCCTCGTATAAGACTAGATTGGGTACTACCTAAGGAGAGGTGCTCGATGCCCATGAAAGATAGATAGGCATTTTGATGCCTACCATGTCTATATGCATGGACAATACAAGCCCTTTGATTATCATCTCCTCTACTTCTCAAAATCCCCCTACTCTCAAGGTGAGTAGAATACCCCTTAGGTTTAGTTTCACCCCTCCTACTACCTCTGGCGGTGGGGGCTCCATTGGAATGAGTGGTGGAAATTTTGGTAGTGGAGGTTGCACTAGTGGAGGTGGCTCTAGTGGAGGCCATAGTGGTGGCTTCAGTAGTGGAGGTGGCTCCAGTGGAGGCCCTAATAGTGGTGGTGGTGGTGGAGGTTTCACTGGGCCTTTGTCATCATCTAACCCTATTCTGAATGCTCTTCTTTAGAACATGGGAGGAATGCAAAACTAGTTGGTGATTCTTTCCCAAGCCTCCGCCCAACCTATTTTTCAACCTTTATTCTAACATAGCCCATTGATAATGGAAATTTTGAGTACTCCTTTCCCTTAGGGAATGGAGATTCCTAAGTTTGAGAAGTATGGTGGTAAAGGGGATCCATAGACACATGTGTCAATTTTCAACACCATGTGTATAGGTTTCTTTCATCACAATGCTTTGATGGTGAAACTCTTCCCCCAATATCTTAAGGACATAGCACTTGAGTGGTACTAGTCCTTTCCTGATAATTCCATATTTTCATTTGATCAGCTCGTTAATTAGTTTCTCTATCAGTTCCAGACTAACATCGGTCTCAAGATGACCTTCTCAGATCTCATCTGATGTAAGTAGGGAGATAATGAGAAGATAACTGACTTCATAGCATGATACCAAGCGCTCTTTACCCAGATATTGTACTTGTTGCCTGACTTTGATGTGCAAAAGGTATTCATAGGCAACCGGTAGTGAGCTTGGAAAGAAATTTTTCCCCTAATGAAATACCATTCCTTTGCGCATTTGTGTGCCACATTACAAGAGTATTAGCAAATGATAGTTCAATTTGGGGGACCTTTCTCACACTCTCATTTAGAAGGAAAGTTTATTGTGTCCATCTTAGGAAAAGGTAAAGTTGTTGCAAATATAGTTGTTGTGACTAACAATCATGACATCAGATGCAATAGGAAGTTTACAAAGTTAGCAGAATCTTATTCTTCCATTTTGCAAAAGTTGTTGAAGGATAAGATCATAACTTTGGAAAACCCTTGGCCTTTAAAGGAACCTTACCCTGATTGGTACAATGCAAATACTTTTTGTTAGTACCATCATGTCAACATGCATGATACCAAGAATTTCATTGGCCTACATCATGAGATACAGGATTACATTGACGATGGTACTTGAACCACCAAAAATATAACTCTAAGAGGGAAAGAGGATTCCCTTTAATAGGCCCCTAGGGTTTTTCACCTAGGAGAACTTCGTGTAGGAATGAATCTCTTTCCACTTGGTGGTTATGTTGTTTTTGGTGCTTGCATTCAAAGGAAGGATGGATTAGGTTGTGATGTGTATGTGAGAGGTGTGGCTGAAAACTGAAATGAAATGATGCTAATCTAATCTATGAAATGTAAACAAAGCAAGTGTAAACTAAATGCAAGCTAAACTATATGCCCTAAATGTATGCAAACATAAAGTAAATTGGAAGTTTAGATCTTGTGCACCTGGAAATGGAATGTTGCAGATGAGAATCCCCATAATGATATGAAATCAACATGAAAATAGTAGAGGGACAATTACGCCAAGTTGGGTGACCTAGTCCTCTTGTCGAGAAACTTTCTCGGACTGGGTTTCAGGGAAAAGGGTACCCAGAAATACAAAAACCTTGTTTCAGGCCCGATACCAAGACAAGGTCACCAATAATGGTGACCTAGTCCTCTTGGTAATTTTTCAAGCCTGAAGGTCTGATTTTGTGGGTCCCAGTTGGTACTTTCCTTCTTTGTAGTAGTCTATGTCTGAATCTCTCGAAAATGACCTGCAACTTGTCATTTTTCTCCTCCTAGGGTTTGATGTCTTGATGTGACTTGAATGAAATGTTTGTACTTTCTCCAACACTTTCAATCTTGTTAAATCTGAGTACAACCTACAAAACACATGCAAAGACAAAGAGAATGTTGGGGTTAGGGAATAGGGGTTTGAGTAAGTCAAACCCCTTTGATGGTAACTAAACCCAAATGAGATAGAAATTAAAGGAGAGATACTTGAATGATAAACAATGTAAATGCTCACAAAATCCTTTGTTGTTGAAGTATATAACATGCAAGAACCAAATCCAATGGAGGTTGTTTGTGATGCCCTTGTGCTTGATTGCTTGCTTGGGAAGCTTGAGTGCAAGAGTACTTGTGAAGAGATGCAAAAATGAGCTTGGGAGAGAGAGAAATGAAGGTGAAAACCCTTATTTATACAACATATGCCCTAATTTCCCGAAAATGCAACATGGTAGGCCGACACTAGGGTTTTGGAGGCAAATTCCTGTTAGGTTTTTGTCTTGAATTTGAATTTTTTGCCTAAACTTGGACAATTTCAAGTGGTGGTCGTGAATTTTGTGGTGTTTAATAATGTTTATTAGTTTTGCCTCCCGAAACACACTTAATTCGGGCCAAGAAGTACATTAAGGGGACAAATTAACATAAGGGTTAATTAGTGGATGATAAGCCTAGGAAGATGTGAAAATGTCTTACAACACTTTACAACACCTTGACAGAAGGCTTGAAAAGGGATAAAAGGGGGTTATTTAGGTGAATTGTGTTGAAAGGGTCTTAGAAAAGTGGGAAGATGTGTTACAACACTTCAGAACACCTTAGTAAAACACCATTAGAATATTATTGATTTGCAAGCATTCAAGATTGAATCAAGGCAAAACAAGGCCAAAATCCAAGGCAAAAGGCCAAAATGAGTGAAAAAGTGCCAAAGACTACACTTTTTGGTGACACATTTAGCCCCCACTTTAGTGAGAGTATGAAATTGCTTCAAGCTCACACTAAAGTAGTTGAATCATGTGTGTCAAGCATGATCTAATGTAATCATGCTAGTAAGGTTGGATGACTATGATCAAGAGGGATGATCAAGCCCCCAGGATCAAGATCCCATAGAAAACCAAACATAAGTACAAAGGATCACGCAAGAGATGATGAAGAGAGAGAAGAAGGTCAAATCAAGCTTTGACCATTTGTCCAGCTAGTTATGGATAAGATCTAGGTTGTTTTTCCAAAAGGAAAGGATGTACTCACTCTGGGCTGATGAGACTTTTGGTTGTCCGCCGAGTGAGAATACCAAAAAGGGGTGAGAAAAATACGCTCGGTTGGTATGTACTCACACACATGCAAAGGTGGATATGGGGAAATTTGTGTCGCTAGTTAGGCTTCCTGCTCAACCATCCCAAAGTTATACCTCCTGATAACTTTGATAAGGTGCCACAAAAGACAAGGGTGCAGTTCATGAGACACACAAATCTTTGGATGCTTAGAACTCATGAACAAGTGCAAGATGACACCACAGTCATACAAGTTCTGTTATGCAAGGTGGCCATGTATGCACAATGCAAAAATGCAACATGTAAAAATACAAAAAGAATAAAATGCAACAAATGTAAAAAGAGTGTTTCAAGGAGTCTTGTTTAGTTCATATGAGGTCTTTGACTTAGGAAACATTGCATCTAATGTCTCCAAAAGAGGACCTATCAAAGGCTATAAAATTCATAACTTAGGGGATGCAGTGTGTCACACCAGGCCGCTGAGAGGAATGCAATATGCTAAGATAAGTCACACCTATGAAGGACACTACATCAGATGTCATCCACAAATTGAGAAAACACATCATGTGAAGTGATAAGGCTGCACTAGGAACCAAGGACAAAGAAAAACAAATGCAAATGTAAAATAAAATAATTCCAATGTATGCCCCCACTTTAAAGGAATTGCTACACACCGTTTTGTGAGAAATTACTTTAAAGTAGAGAAAGGGAAAATGCATAAAGGAAGTGATAGGACATGAGAGCCTACTTTAAAATCCCAATGTCAAGTGATAGGTGTCCAAGAAAGGTTGTGTCATGCAAAAAGAAAGAAAGGAAAGGAAAGGGGGTTGCCCCCAAAATTAAAAACCACAAACACATAAGGGATCTATGAATTTGGCGTTAGTTTGTTCATTGCTGCAATGTTTATAGAGAGAGTGTGAAACTATCATCATTCCCCCAAATACATAGAACTGGAAGAAGACATGAAGAGATCAAAATCAAAAGAAAAGGAAGAGGCAATTTGGGTCAACATGGAAGAGACAAAGGATGTCTCAATGCTTTGCATCGTCCCCAAAAGGACAACAAAAGAAAAAGAAAAAGGCAAACAAAAAAGAGCCTTGCTGTTAGACAACATGAAGGATGCATTGTGGTCTCAATGCCTTGCATCATCCTCAAATGGAAGTAAAACAGGAAATAAAAAGGAAAAGAGTCCATTTGGGTCAACATGAAGGAGACATTGCAGTCTCAATGCCTTACATCATCCCCAAATGGAAGGAAAAATAAACAAAATAAAAAGGAAAGGGGTTCATTTGGGTCAACATGAAGGAGACATTGTGGTCTCAATGCCTTGCATCAGCCCCAAATGAAAAAGAAAAAAGGAAAAAAAAAGGAAAAGAGTCCATTTGGGTCAACATGAAGGATAAATTGTGGTCTCAATGCCTTGCATCCCCTAATGGACAAAAATAAAAAAGGAAATACTGAAAAGCGAAAAGGAATGCACGACATATAGAAGAATGGAAAGATATATAGAAGAATGCCACAAAGAGTGAAAAAGTGTAAACATGTCAATATGGGGGAACACATGACACATAGATGCAAAAAGAAAAAAACAAACTAGTAAGGCACATGTGCATTACTCTACAAGCAAGTCATCTGCCTCCCAATCTTTCTCAGTATAAAACTTGGGAGGGAAACTAGTGAGAGGAACAACAACAATCGCCGAACTAGCGTCAAGATCAACACCTGTCCTATGATATTTTTCATGAATGCTCATGGAAGAGGAAAATACTGAATTCAAAGTTTGGTGTACATCTTCATCTATTCTAGCATTCTCATCATCATCATCATCATCTAAGTTGATGACAATGGTAGGTCAAATGAAAATATCAGTAGTAGTCTACAAGAGGGGCAATGAAGGAGGTGTAGGATCAGGTTGCGGGGTTGGAGGAGGAGGGTCAATAGGTATTGCTTCTAGCACATGTGGGTTATGATTTTCAATGTTTTCTTCCTCACAAGATTGGTGAACAAGAGTACGATGGTGATTCCTACGTTCTCTAGCTTCTTTATTCCTTTTTTATTTTTTGTCAAGGTGCATGGGGGAAGGAGTGGGTTGGTCCACCATAGGTTGTTTATCATCCCTTGGAGGAAGGCCAAGAGGAACTATGGATGGCTCATCCACTTTCTCCTTATATTTATAGACCTATTTAGTGTGGGGAGGGAGAAAAAAATTGCTATCATGATCCCTAGGCCTCTTGGATGATGTGGAAGATGTTTCAGGTGTGGGTTGATTAGGCATATTAGAGTCAGGTTGCAACATAGCTTCATCAAGGATAGGTGATTCTGAAGTAGAAGGAGGTATGTTGTGGAGAGAGAGTTTGGAGATTTTCTTGGCTTTGAACTTCTGATAGTCAATGAAAAAGAAGTCTCGTCTAGGGGTGATGGGCTCCATGGTCTCGGGCCAAAAGGCTTCCAAAGAAAAGTTACCTTTGGAGGATAAAGGATTAAAACCACTATGGTGGATAGTGAATATGTCATTGTCAATGGGAAAATTCACACACTTGTGGATAACAGATGGGACCTATTTCATTGGATGAAGCCACGGGTGGCCAAGTCGCAAATAAAATTGGTCTGATTGTGGTATGATGGAGAAGGTAACGTCCAATGTCTTCGGACCTATCTATAATGGGAGGGAAATCGATCCAATCATCGAGCATGCAAAAACATTATGCGTTTTGACCCAAGTAGTAGGTCGATTATAAACCGCTTGAGCAATATCATGTAATACCAAAAATTCTTCTATGATCACGTTCTCGCCACATGCAGGATCTATGAGTACCCTATTAGTGGACTTATCATAAATTATATTAGCTATGTAGAGAGGACCATCAAGAATATTTCTTAGTATATCTTGTGGTGAAAAGGTGATCTCAAGAGGTCCTTTGGTTGGGTCCTTACGATGGATGACAATTATTGCTCCTACCATTTCATTAATAAGTGTGACATGGGTTACCATGAGAAGAGAAGCAGAATGTGTATTGTGTGAGTCAGTAGTCATGACATTAGGTGGTTAAGTTTTGCTTGCTTTGACGAACGAAACATTATGTTTGGGCATGGGGTTGGTGAATATTTGCAAGTTTTGATTAGGGGGCACCACAGACTTATTGCTTTTATCATTGATGCTAGCAACAGATAAACGACTTGAATCAATTAGGTCTTGCACAAGGTGCTTGAGATGCTTGCATTGTTTAGTGTCATGTCCATTTTGGCAGTGAAAATAACAATAAGAAGTGGAATTATAGGATGGAGGTAAGGGTTTATTAGGATCAGGTGTATGGATGGGAGGTAAAGAGATCATTTGTTGTTGGAGCAATTGGGTCATGGTGTTATGAAGGGTGTCAGGTAAGGGTGTGAAGGTGCATTTAGGATCTCCATAATTGAAAGGCATGACATACCTAGCAATGGCCACTTGGTTATTAGTAGGTAGAGGGGTTGAGGATGAAGAGTTAAATTGCATAAACCCTTTGTTTGGTTTTCGGAATGGTTGAGAATTGGATTGGGTGGAAGCGTCAAACTTCTCAAGTCTACTAGAAGTGGATTGTAAATCACGACTACTAGTGGAGTTACGATAGTCACAGAGTGCTTGGGACAAGTGCATAAAAGAGGGGAACTTCATGAGGGTGAGCTTATCTTGGAGAGGTGTTAAGAGGTTTTCGATGAACATCTTTTGCAGATGTGTGTCAGTTATCTTGACATCAATCAAGGAATAAATTGCCTGATAACGAGAGATAAAGTCAGTGATCTTCTCGTTAGTGTCTTGCTTGCATCTCATGAGATCAGCCAAGGTTTTCTTAGGGGTCATATGGACTTGGAAGAGGTCAATGAAGGCATCCACTAGTTCATTAGATGAACTAATTGAATTATTGGGAAAGGAGGAAAACTAGTCCAAGGCGGCATCTTTGAGGATCCTAGGGAACAAATTAGCTAGAAACTTTTCATCAAGAGAAAAGTCAGTACATAAGGTAGTATAGGCATTGACATGATTAGAAGGGTCACCCTTCCCTTTGTACTTCTCGAATCTAGGAATTTGCATTCCCCATGGCAAGGGGGTATGTAGGATGTCTAAAGATAGTGGATTGCTACAAACATAGTGGGTAGGGGAACCATGTTGGCTTTGATTGATAGTGGATATTTTTTGTTGCATGGAGGTGACGGTGTGGAAAAGTTGTGTAATAAGGGGGTCGGTGTAAGTGGTATGAGGTGGAAGGACAAGTGGTGATGGGGTGAATGTAGTGGAAGGGGAGGCAAAAGGGATACTTATGGGAGGTATGGTGGAAGAAGTTAAGGGATGTGATGCCACAAGGGAAGTAGGAACACTAGTAGGGATGCCGAGGAAAGGTACCACATTACTAATTTTGTGCACAATGGTTGTCATGCTAGGAGATGCATAAGTGGGGATGGAAGTTATGGTTGATGGGGGAGGAGTGGAAAGTTTGACGCGGCCAATGAAAGGAGTGGGTGAGTGAGATACCTTAGGTGTAGAAGAGGCATGTTTGTGGTAGATTTTTTCTATCCTCTTTAGAACACTTGGGCCATCATCACAGTCAAGCAAGTAGTGAAAATTCTCTATGGCAGGAATGGCGGTGCCAGATATGTTCTCTAGGCTTACCTCATATTGAAGGTTAGCTAAATCAGCATGGATGTGAAATACCTTATCATTGGGGAGGTCATCAGTTTTTTTATCACCAAGTGTGTCTCCTAGGTGTAGAGATTTGCTAAGGATGGTCTCTAAGCCTAGTGTACTGTTGTCAATATTAGGAGTTGAAGCCTGAGAGATCCCAAGGTCTACAAAAATGGTGTTGTTGTTAGATGCCATGAGTCTAGAACTTCTTCTCATAATAGTATCAACAAGAGAACACCAAATTCTCATACAAGGTTCCCTAAGGGTGGGGTGGAGACTAAGGCAATGCAAAAAAAAGAGACAAAACTACTTGTAACTAGGATTTTGGAGCAAAAAATAGAAATGCAAAACCAAGGAATTGTAATGCAGAAAATGCTTGAAAATTGCCATAAATCATAGAGTGGATAGTGCAAGAGGCCTAGGTTGCCTAGTGTGGCGACTTAGTCCTAGTAGTGCTCTTTTTGACAAATTTCTGAATTTTTAACTAATTTTATGCTTTTTTCTGATTTTTTGATGCAAACAGAGAATGGAAATGCAAATTTCTTTGAATTTTCTGAATGAAAATATAATGCAAAGTGTAGTCTATCATGAAATTTCACTAATGCACTTTTTCTATAAACCCTAGGATTCAAACAATGCAAAGTTTTAATGCAATGCAAGAAATTTCCTAAGATGAAATGAAAAATAAGAAAGTTAGCAAGTGGTCTAAGGTCGGGTTCACCAAAATGAACCACCAAAAATATAAATCTAAGAGGGAAAGAGGATTCCCTTTACTAGGCCCCTAGGGTTTTTCACCTAGGAGCACTTGGTGTAGGAATGGCTCTCTTTCCGCTTGGTGGTTATGTTGTTTTTGTCGGTTGCATTCAAAGGAAGGATGGATTAGGTTGTGATGTGTATGTGAGAGGTGTGGCTGAAAACTGAAATGAAATGATGCTAATCTAATCTATGAAATGTAAACAAAGCAAATGTAAACTAAATGCAAGCTAAACTATATGCCCTAAATGTATGCAAACAAAAAGTAAACTTGAAGTTCAGATCTTGTGCACCTAGAAATGGAATGTTGCAAATGAGAAGCCCTGAAATGATATGGAATTAGCCCAAAATCAATAGAGGGACATTTATGCCAAGTTGGGCAACCTAGTCCTCTTTTCAGGAAACTTTGTCGGACTGGGTTTTGGGGAAAAGGGTACCCATAAATACCAAAACCCTGTTTCAGGCTTGGTATTGGGACAAGGTCACCAATAATGGTGACCTAGTCCTCTTGGTACTTTTTAAAGCCTGAAGGTCTGATTTTGTGGGTCCCAGTTGGTACTTTCCTTCTCTGCAACAGTCTATGCCTGAATCTCCCGAAAATGACCTGCAACTTGTCCATTTACTCCTCCTAGGGTTTGATGTCTTGATGTGACTTGAATGGAATGTTTGTACTTTCTCCAACACTTTTAATCTTGTTAAATCTAAGTACAACCTGCAAAACACATGCAAAGACAAAGAGAATGTTGGGGTTAGGGAATAGGGGTTTGACTAAGTCAAACCCCTTTGATGGTAACTAAACCCAAATGAGATAGAAATCAAAGGAGAGATACTTGAATGATAAACAATGTAAATGCTCACAAAATGCTTTGTTGTTGAAGTCTGCAGCATGCAATAACTAGCTCCAATGGAGATTTTTTGTGATGTCCTTGTGCTTGATTGATTGCTAAGGAAGCTTGAGTGCAAGAGTACTTGTGAAGAGATGCAAAAATGAGCTTGGGAGAGAGAGAAATGAATGTGAGAACACTTATTATACAACATATGCCCTAATTTCCCAAAAATGCAATATGATAGGCCGACACTAGGGTTTTGGAGGCAAATTCTTGTTAGTTTTTTTTCTTGAATTTGATTTTTTTGCCAAAAGGGACTAGGTCGCCCAAGGTGGCAACGTAGTCCACTTGGACAATTTCAAGTGGTGGTTGAGAATTTTGTGGTGTTTAATATTTTTTATCAGTTTTGCCTCGCGAAACACACTTAATTCGGGCCTAAAAGTACATTAAGGGGACAAATTAACATAATAAAAGGGTTAATTAGTGGATGATAAGCCTAGGAAGATGTGAAAATGTCTTACAACACTTTACAACACCTTGGCACAAGGCTTGGAAAGGGGTAAAATGGGGTTATTTAGGTGAATTGTGTTGAAAGGGTCTTAGAAAAGTGGGAATATGTGTTACAACACTTCACAACACCTTAGTAAAACACCGCTAGAATATTGTTGATTTGCAAGCATTCAAGACTGAATCAAGGCAAAACAAAGGCCAAAATGAGTGAAAAAGTGCCAAAGAGTACACTTTTTGGTGACATAGTACCATTCATCTCGATGTGAATAAACAAAACATGAATAAGCCGATAGCAAAGGCTAATAGCAAGTTGTAGATTTACACGGACCCATTTTTGTCTCATTCTGGGAACTTGATAATTGACCCCTTTGATGCTTCTCCTTAACCCTCGACGTACATTAACATGGTCTTGATTACTCCTCCCCCGCAACCTACAAATGGTTCACTAGATGTGAAATTCACCTTGTAGGACTTTCCCTTGAATAATAAGCCCTCTCCCCTATACGTTCTTGCTCGCCTTAATGGGAATATTGTGACAGGAGTCCTAGTTGACCCCGTGAGTTGGCTAAATGTTTTTATGGAGGAGACATTATGATTAATATCATTACAGAGGGAGGAATATGAAGAAATAAAGTCTACCATATGTATGCATGATGGTCTCTCTTAAGCCATATGGCTCTATAACTCTTTATGTCCTAGTTGGACCTAGGGCTGTGGATATAAATTTTTACATTATTTTGTAATTTGATCTGTTAAGGGTGAAGTTAGGCATCCTGTGACTAGATTCCATGAATGGGATCACTTACGTTATTCACAAGTGTTTAAAGTTCTCCGACAAAGGTGTTGTGCATGTAGTGTATGATATTGGATATCAATCATTGGTATCCTATGGGGGTTATTCATTGGACCATTTTTGGCATACCCCAGTCAGTCTGCTTCCCCCTAGAATGGATCTGCTTTACTAAAACTACATACAGTTAAAAATGAGGGGAAAAGGATAACTAAAAGTGACCCCTCTAATAGTGTAGCAAAACGTTGCCTCCTCTCTAAAGGGAAAGAAGAGGCCTACCCATTCTCGGGGCACCACTTGTTCTCCCCTTTTTGAAGAGGAGTTTTGGATGACCATTCCTAGGTTTCACATAAGAAGTTCAATGGTGCTTGCTTGGCATAAAGCCAAGATTTGGATATCAGACCTTCCAACAGTGCCTCCTAGAACTTGGCCATACCTGTATGGTATAAGGAAAGGTCCCCATAGGGAATCCTCTATGTCTCATCCTCCGCAGCCTCCTACCGCTTCTACTCCTAAGGTAGTGAATGGAAAAGGCTCGTCGTTGAGGTGCTAGAGCCAAATCCCCTTGTTGTTGTTACAATATTCTCTCATTCTCTCCCTCCTACTCCCATCTAGGAGTCTCTCCCTCCACCAAAAAATTCTATGATGGACACTATGATGGCTGAGCAGGAGCCTTCTATCCCATCTCAGCTCTCGGCCTCTAGGACCTAGAGTAGCAGGAACTGCCTTGCGCGTGAGCACAAGCACCGATGAAAGGATCTTGCGGCTAAGCATGCCACTTTGAAAAGGAAGGAAGGGGATTCAACCACCCCTATTTTAGGTCTTGTTGTTGTGTTGTCATCTCCTATCCCCTTTGCTTTAGTTCAGTCAACCTCAATGGTGCTTCTAGCTCTTGCTGCGAGTGTAAATACCCTTGACCCTAAAAATGTGCAGGTATTTTTTGATCCTTCGATCGAGCCCTCTCTCTTGATATCCCTTCCAAAAATATCACCATTCTCTAAGGTCATGGACATTCCAAAAAACTCAGTGGTGTCCACCACCATTTTCTCCTCCTCCTTCACATCTTCTGCCTCATTCGTTGGAAACTCGCATCCTCCGACAAAGCGAAAGATGGAGGTTGGTCTTGCTAGTAATGGGGGGTGTAAGAGGATTCCACCTTCCTGAGAGGGTGGTCTTGTGTTAGCATGTTCCATCCTAGTGATACAACAATTTTTCACATCCTCAGAGCTTGTCACTTCTCTCGAGTCACTCAAAGAGCCTAGCAGTGAATGCCAAGTGCCACCTTCCTCATCCATTGAGGTAACAGATGACACTCCCATGAAGTGCATGTTTAACTCTTTGGATGGGGTTCTAGCCTTGCCAAAGATCTTCACAAATTCGCTGACCTTTGCTCCACAAGAACTGAGTGGAGAAGACCTCGCAAGGCCTTCTTCCTTGGATCTTGTTGTGGGAGGGTCGGAGGGCTCCCCCGTTAACATCTCACCCTTGCAGGCTCATTTTCCTTCCCCGTATAATGATATAGATTGGGGGGCCGATGACCTCTTGGTTGATGAGTGTTAGGGGGGCACCTATTATTTATCTATAGTGTAGTGTGTGTGTGTGTGTGTGTGTGTGTGTGTGTTTGTGTTCCCCCATGCTTGTGTTATGTGTTCCTGGATGACCCTTGTCACCCTTGTAGGTGCTTGGATACAAGAGTGATTATTTGTCATAAAACTTCCTCTATTTGTGGAATCGTTCTTCCTCTGTTATGTGTATTGATTTTCGATAAATTGAGGATGATGAAAAGTGTTGGGGGAATTTAGGCTTCCCTTCCATGTTGACCCAATTTTTTATTTTTATTTTTTCTTCTCGCGCATTCTTCATATGGTCTGATATAGTAGGGGGTTGATGACAATTCATTAAATATACTATTATTATACTTATATATATTTATGAGCAACTCTGACCCCAAAATATCATATCACCCCTGTGTCCCTTGTTCGTGATGTTATTATTTATTTTTATAGTGTTATATTTCTCTCTTTTTTGCTTGATTTGTGATGTTGTGGTGTTCATGTGTTGTCCCTCGTGTGCATGAAAACATCACCAAAGTGACATCTCACTATGTCCTGTGGGCCACAACATCACTTTTTTATTCTTACTTTTCTCTCTTTAGGATGTCATGTGCCTCTGCGTTTAGCACACACCATCCTAAGGGGGTCCTATCATGTCAACTTTTATTTTCAGAAAATGCATTTGGTGACCAACGAATCCTTTCTCAAAAATATTTGCAGTCTTTTCTCAAAAATATTTGCAAACTTTTTCAAAAATTGCATTGTCAACAAAGACCCCTAGTGGAATGTGTTTCCTTCATCATGAGTTCACAAAGAAAGAATTTGAAGAACTTTCCTCCAAGGAGGGAGAAATTTTTTCTATGGGAGAAGCCTTGACCTTCCCCTCACGAGGGGGTATTTTCTTCGTTTCAAATTCCTTGATGGAGTGAACATCTTTCGAAAGGATTCCTTGATGTTGAATTGATTTGGGAAAAATACTTTTCACTTTCAAACAATGTGTCCCTTGAGTGGACCCATCCTCTTTTAAAGGGTTGCTAAGCGACCCATTTAAAAGCTCTTCCTTCAATTTTTTGACTGTCTTCTTTTTTTCATGCATGGATTCTTTTTGATTTCCAACATGTTTTATCTGCGAATTAACATGTTGTTTTGCAGGTGCACCTATGAAGCTGCTTTCCAGTTTGACTCTACAGAGTCCCCTTACACTTGGCTTTCTTCAAGAGAGTACCTAAGGGGTGCCTTCTTTGTAGGTTCAAGGGCATGTGAAGTGCTTGCATCTTGCGGTATTTGTCCATCATTGTTTTATGGGCCTTCGGTGTACTTTGTTCAACTTCATAGTTATGCAGAGCTATGGAGTCCTTTTGTTCGAACCTCCTCTAGAGAGAGTATTTGTGTAGTCTTTTACATACCCTACACTTTTGATCTTGCCAGATCATGGTCTTCTTCCTTGATGATTTAGGTATCCATTTCTAACTCTCTAATCTACTTTATCGAATAGTCATTGATACTCATGCTCGCTAAAGTGGGGGAAAAAATGTATAGGAGCAAATTTGCACCCATTGTGTAAATTACCCTTTTGCATATGCCCCTTCACCTTAGAAAATCAAACTTGAAGGTGAAATTCCACATCACCCACCTTCCTTCCATCCACTTGGTGTTTTTCCTATGTATCGGTGGGGGAATATTTGTTGGGGACACGAGCATGACACGTGGAAATCTATGCGGTGCGCTACCATCCCTAACATATTTCTACCTCTGGTGTCCACAAGGACATTACACCATCCATTGGGCATAATGTGTAATGCCTCTGTTTCGACCAGTCAACCCAAAAGTGACTCTTTCCCTCTCTTTCCATCTTCAAATGGCTTGTTTTCACTATCACTTCATCTCTTTAGCATCTCTTTAGCAATCTATCTCATTTTTCAACTTCACTCTCTTAGAATTTTCATACAACTCCATTAAGCATTACAACTTGTTACTCCACCAACTCCATCTTTGTACATGTTGTGCTACCATAGAAGCTATGAGTTTTGAGTCTTGCAAGACCTCCCTTCATCACTGCTACAGTTGTGTCAACTTTTCCAAGCTCGTTGCCTTGCATTCTCCCTTCATTGGCCTTGAGAGCCTTTGGGTGGAGGTGGTATTGCTTCACTTTCCTTTCCTTATTATGGTTTGATAGAGTAGCATTGTATATTTTGTAGAGTTCATTACTTTCCTTTCTATTTCATTTATTGCATTTTCTACTTCGTGGCCTTCTTGGTTGTCCATGGAGGTGGAAACACCAAAGCTGGGGTTTGACTGAGGCAAACCCCTTCAGTCAAACCCTATACAACCCAACATTTTTCCCTCTCTTTTTTGTGTGTATGTGAACATGTGTGTGCTCCTCGTTGGAAAACTAGAGCTTTAGTGAGTTGATATTCATCAATTTTATCTTCATCTACCTTCTTTATCATTTACGTAGCTATTTCTCATATTTCATTATTCTATTTTTTTCGTTAAAATTAGTCACCTAGGTAGTTAGTAGGTTTTCTTGTTTTCCATACTACATTTCATGTTTTTTGGATGTACAAATGCTAGCATGCTAGAGAGATGCTAGTGTGCCACGCTGACATCCCAGACCTGCACTTCCATCCTCAGACAGAGAGTTGTCTGAGGTACAATTTAGACTCCAAAAACCAGTTTGTCTAGCCTCATTTAGGTTTTTAGATCTGTAGAGTGACATAAGCACTTGAGAGTGCTCTTCATTCTTGATTATTGTCCTTAACACCTATTAGCCTGAGGTAAGATAGGGCAGACCTCCGCTCTTAGCTCTTCGTGACCTAGAGCCTTGGTGTGGTTGGTCCCCCTACATTACAATTTACAAGAATGCATTCATCATTGGTTTGTTCAAATGGTTTTGAGTTGACTAAAACCAAGATAGGATATTGTATAAGGGCATTACATCCACCTATAATTCCAAACAAGATGTTTCTAGGTGTCATGTTTTGGGAGAATATCCAAAAATTTGGCAAGTTCTGCTCTTAGGGCTCTCAAGAGACTATCTTGGTGAAATGTAGTCTAGAAGGTTTGGAAGACCTAGGGAATAAAATGAGGTCTCTACTAGAATTCACCAATCCAACTTGAAGTGCTAGTGCTATTGGTTTAGTCCCACAAGGTGTAAAAGAAAAAATGTGGCTATTAGTTTTTTATTGCTTTTAATGACATATTTTGTAAGAATGTGTTCATTATTGACACAACCAAATGGTCTAGAGTTGAAAAAATAATATAGGTTATTGTATAGGGATCCAACATCCATGTTCACATGCAAACAAAATATTCTTAGGTTCCATGATTTGAGAGGACAATCAGGAGAATGTTTGAAAACCTTTTTCTCTTAGTGCTCTCAAGAGACTATCTTGAACCTATATATATATATATATATGTATATTACAAGGATGAATATAACTAAGGAAAAAAATGAGTCCTTCACTAGCATTCATCCACACATCCTAATGTGTTGGCACTATCAACTCATTCCCATAAGGTTCAAAAGAAAAAATACAACTATTAACACTTTCACATTGCTCTTAAATGAATTATTTTGTAAGAACACATTCATTGTTGCCATAGTTAGATGATCTGGAGTTAGAAAAAACTAAGACAAGATTTTGTAAATGGACATAACATCCTAATTTTAGCCTCATGTCATAACCCACTTAATGTGCATCATAGGCATTAAAATCAACTTTTAATCCTAGCCATACACATCACATAATTGACTTTTAATCTTCGCCATCGAATCAAATCAACTCTTTCCTATAAATCTAGCCTCACATAGGCCATTTGGGATCGATCTTTTTCTAGTATCCTCACTCTGCCAAAATTCTTCCAAAATTCTCATCTATCTATCTATCCTCTACCATCTATCATCTTCATCTTAGTGTTATGCTGAAATAGTGAGCAACCAACATTCCTCCATCAGCAATCAAACCTTCATGCTTGCTCATACTCTATTGTGCTAGTTAGGGTTTTCATATCTTGTTTTAGTTTTATATCTAATTTTCCCTAACTACATTGGTGAACCCAACATGAAATCCTTTGATCTAGCTTGCTTTTTGCAGGTTTTAATGACTTTTTTGTTGTAGATCTGCCATTTTTTGGACAAAGCACTAGGTTTAAAAGCTTTCATCATATCTCCCAAATAGATGAAATTTTTTCTACAATATTTTGACAAAACATTTCCCATCATCTAAGCAGCTATAGTAGAAAAATTGTGAGTTTATCACCATTTTGTATAATTTATCACAATTTTATGTTTTCTCATAAATTCAACTTTTTGGCACAAATCAATGATTTTTTCAGAAATATTTACATTTTTGGAAAGGTCTTGAAATTATAATGGGGCTCTATGTTTTACAGATTTAATTTGAAGGTCAAATACAATGTGAAAAAGTTAGATCTTTGTCTTCTATAGGCTTTTCATAAATCCATATTTCTGGGCGCAAAACAGGGAATTTTTTTGACTTATTTACTTTTTTGGAAATCTCTCCAAACATTAGTAGGGGTCTCTTCTTTGATTTTTATTTTTCAGATCAATAATGTCTTCAAATAATCGAATCTAACTCAACTATGTTAAAAACATGTATCTGAAATTACAATTTTTTGATGAGATAATTTTTTTGTATGACTGCATTATAATATCATTTTGTGATTTTGTAGGTGAATGTAAGGAGCTGGAACATCATTGGCATTAGTATCTACAACAGATTTAAAGACCAAAACAATTTGGTGTACACATTCCATCTTTCATCTCTAATCATTGCTTGTCAACACACTTCAATTTGGGGCTTAAACAACTTGTTTGATCACACACTTGAATTTTGGGCTTAAAAAGAACATCTTGTTTGTTGTCACATCATTGAAATTGGGTTAAAATGAACAATCTTCTTCCTACACATTTGGCTTTGGGATCTAAAAAGAACAAGTGCTTGAACTGTTTTACACACATTTTGATTTTCTAAAGGGAAATTAACAACTATGAGTGTGAATCAAGTGTGTGCGTGTATGATCTATCCTCACACCACAAGGTGATATTGGAGATCAAAAACACCTCACTTGGTTCACTTTTTTCATACCCTTCTTAGGAGGTCTTCTTGGAGACACACCACTCCAAGGGACGACCTCAATTGAAAGGTGAATCAAAAGACACCCTCCTTTGGGAGTTGAAATCTTGTCACTCTTGGATAAGCCCCAAAGAACTTTATACCTTTGGGAAGTGAAGGTGAAGGGTGGGTTATCCCTTTCTCCTAGCTGTGTGGTAATATTTTACTTTCAAATCATCCCTATTCAACCTCGTGCATCCTAGCTTAAGACCTAATTGGCCACACCCACTTGACTAACATTAGGCTTGTTGTTATGTATTCAAGTGTTTGCTTAATCATAACATTTAATCTTGAAATAAAAATTTATCATTGTGTTTGGTGTGTGTGTTCATGAATTAACATGTGAGATATTGTGTTTGATATTTCCCAAGTCAAACTTTCAATAAACATTTTCCACATCATCTAATCTTTCCAAGACAAATCATCCTAGTCATTCAAGAAATCACATCATTTAAAATCATCATTGTAATATTAATCAAATATTTTCCAAAAGTGAAACCATGCCAACATTAGAAGACCTAGCACAAGATCTTGTTCACATACTTTACAAATTTAAAACAAGCCAATCACCTTTAAACCAACAAATCATTCAAGGAATCCATGACATGATCCAAAAACTTCAAACAAGCCAATTGTTGATGGTTAAAATGACACAAACAACATTAAAACATAATATTTCTACTCTATTTCTCCTAAAAAATAAAGAGAACATATAGTAGCCTAACTCCCAAGGTCCTTGTAGTTGGTTCTCAACTATCTGGTGTCACTCAATTGGTTCATGCAACTATAATATTCAAGGGGCCTGTGCTGGTAACAAAAGATTCAAGCAATGACTCATTTGTTTATTGAATTGTTTCTATAAATCAATGGGTTTTAAACAAAAGAAAAAGATAGAACAAAGGGGTAAACCAGTAAGTATGAATCAAATTCATCTAGCATTTGGACATATACCTTCAACAATGAATGTTTCCTAATATATCATAAAACCAAAGCATGACACAATCTATAGCATAAACTATACCATTGCATGCATCTAAGGTGCTTAATTCAATATCACTTTTCACTTATCACAACTATCTCCAAGATTTCAAAACATACATCCATTCATTGCTAAAGTCATAGATCGACAAACTTTAATAACTTTAACTCAATGATAATCTAATAAGATAATCCTTAAATCTGATTCCTTCAAATGACTTTCATCATTCAAGAAACTCTTATGTTCAGCACAATCACTGCATAAAGATAGATTATAACGTATCAGCCTTATCAAACACACAACTTAATTCTAAACACCATATTTTGAGAAAACTTGTAATTCTATTAACTGTAAAAGATCAAGCACAATGTATCTCTGTAAATCACTACAAAATTCTATCTCCTAATCTCAGGTAAGCCAATTCTTTTCTCAATTAGCCGACCTTTACAATATGATACCCATAGGGTATTTATAGATTATACAAAAAGTTTGAACTTCACTTCTATTTTAGGTTATCCACCTTTTTAGGAACAACAACTTTCTTGGAAACTCAGATCGATTTGATCTTGAGTTCTTACATTCAACATTCAGTTTAGCTAGAGAATAGAAAAATAGAAGAAAAATATGTCATGCGCCTCATCTGTCAGTGCTGCATGCAACATGCAAAGAAGAAGGAAATCATGCATGCAACAGATTTATGCATGTGAAGCTGGATCTGCAATGAACTCATCATAACTGACAAAGACTTGCTGTAATGTATCTATTTCTAGCCCATCGACCCAACTATCTTCAAATTTGATTCGATCCAATTTTTCTGCAGCAAACTCCTTCATACCTTTTATCTTTGTCAATTCTCTTCTAGCAGCTTTTATTTCTTCTTTGATATCCATTAACCGATCCAACATCAAATCTCCATCATCATCTCCCTTCTGCATTAGTCCTCTGAATCTTTCATCCCATTTCTCTTTTACTTGACCCAAAGACATGCCTTCTTTTGTAAATGCATTTACATCTATAATAATAGCAATGACCGCTTCCAGCTCTTCCAATTTCTCAATCAAATTATTAATAGCCTCCTAGATCTCATCCTTATGTTTACACAAGAAGCTAGTTCTAAAATAGAGTATACGAGAGGTTTTTCCAATAAAATCTTTATTCTCCTCCTCAAGTATGGACTGTTCAAGAAGAGTAGCTAAAGGTAATGCATTAACCTTCTCCAATTTCTTATTGTATTCTTTATACTCTTCTTCTTGTTTCTCCAATGCTTCAATGTATTGATACATCTCTTTTATTAACCCTTCTGTGTCCTTGTAGGCTTCAAAACCTTCAACCAAAACCTCACCTACCTCTTGGTTCAACTTGTCTACCCATCGGTCTACCATCTCCGCTTTACCTTTTACCTGCACCAAATAATCTACCTCCTTTTTGCTTAACAAAACAAGAGTCTCAATGGTTGTTACCTTTCATGATCTCAGAGAGGAAACACTCTTCAAGAATGAATGTAGTTGATCCAACTGAGCCTTAAGCTCATCCTTCTTTTGCTTATCCTTAATCATTCTTGATTTGGTTGTTGAAGCCACCGCATCAATCAAGTTCATCTTCTGATTCCTAGTGGGCCTCCCCAAGTTGACAGTACTCAACTAATAATATGTTAACTACATGTCCCCTACCTCCTTTTCTGTCATTGGCATGGCACATTCGGCAACAATTTCTCCATTGTCTATGAGTCGAGTAGAATGTAGAATCTTGGCCTTCTTTTTAGGCCTCTCCTGCTCAATTCCTTTCATCATGTCCTCCCAATTGAGATGTTGTGAAGGGGTTACTGCCCTCTTCTGCAAGTCCAGTTTTAGCCATGTGGGAGCACTTGGAGTAGTATTCATCATAGAAGAAGAGGGAGTAATAATTGTAGAAGGTGGTTGCATTTTTACCTAGGATTGAGAGTCAACCCTTGCTTTCTCTTTTTGTTCTTGCAGTATATGCATCTGCACAAGCTTTTCAACCTCTTCCCTATCCTTTCGTTCTTGCCTTTTCTTATCTTCCTCTTCTTTCCTCAACCTCTCTTCCTCCAACCGATTCCTCTCCACTCTTTCTTTCTCTATTCTTTCTTTCTCTAGAGCTTCCCTTTCCAATTTCTCTTTTTCTAAAGCCTCTAGCCTTTCTTTTTCTAATCTTTCCACTTCCAAAGCCTTAAGTTTTTCTACCTTTGCTTCTTCTTCTTGTTGCTTCCTAACCAACTCTGCAATATCTTTCTCTTTTTTCAATTGTACTACTTCTTCTTCCTTTTGGCGAGCTTCTTCTACAAGTTTCAACCTAGCAATCAAGATTTCTTTCTCCCTTCGGTTTCTTGCTTTCTCCTCCTCAAGATCATGGATCTTTTGTATCAACTCTAACTTATCATTCTCTTCCTTCATCTTGAGCTCGTGTTCTTGTTTCCTTCTTTGTTTTTCCACTTCATCAACTGCTTCCTTTTCTTTAACTTGTTTTGCTTTCAATTATTGCTGGTGCAGTATAGCATCAGCTTGTACCTTGGCTTCCATTTCCTTTTGTTTCTCCACTACAGCCCTTGCATTAGAATCTCTTTTTGCATCTTCAAACAGCTTCCATTGATCTTCATGTGTTAAAATCTGCTCAATATTCTCCTCCGAAGGCATGCTCTCTTGCATATCTTTCTCTGACAAAGTCTCATCTGAATCTGTCTCAACCTCCAGAATTTCCTCCTCCACTTCTTTTCCCTTTCCAGCCTTAGCCATGCTATGAAGAGCTCCTTCTTGAATTTCTTTACTCTTCTTCCTTGTAAGTGGGACTTGGGCAGATGATTCACCTAATGTAGGTGTAGAGACAACAGATCCTACTGGAACATCTCCCTCTTGTGTTTCCTCTTCATCATCTACTGCCTCAAGTTCTATTTCTTCAATGTCCGGAGGAAGGAATTCCAATGGCTCTTTGGGAGGCGTCTTTCTCTTGATTCTCTTGTATCCTTTACCCTTTTTAAGGACTGGTCCTTGAGGAGCTTGAGTTCTTAACATTAACCACTGCACACTCCTATCCAATATTGTCCTTCCAATCTTCTTAATATCAATTGTTTCTTCAACATCCCAGTCAATTGGATCTAGGCTCTTGGTGCCAATATTCAAAGCTTCATAGGATGGATCCAATACAATTCCACCATCCACCAATGTGTTAGGAATTATTTCTTTAGCGCCCAGCTCTGACATGAGTGAAACAAACAATCTTTCATAATTTTTCTTCCTTAGATCATACTCATCTTATCGATCACTACAAAAGTCTTCTAACAAATTGAAATGTTTAGTAAACACCGAAGCCAACTAGGCATGCGTCTTACCCTTTGGATCAAAGTACTTACGAGTTGTGTACAATCCCAATTTCAACTGTATCAATTCATTACAAACCACCTTTTCTCCTACCAAGTGTTGATAGCTATATTCACCCAACTTCATGGGAAATTTATGACATCCAGTTTCATGCTTGATCCCAAACCAAACATTAACTCCAATAGCTTGATATACAAACTCCATTAGCACTATCCTATTATTGTAGCACCTTGGAAGTAAATGTGGATGGCCTTCAAAACCAGCCAACCTGAAGTATGTAAATTTGGGGTATTGGATGTACCAACATCCCCATTCAGCAATAAATGCCATGGCTTCTTGACTCAACCGGTATCCTACATCTCCATTCAATTGATTGATGATCACATATAAAAATGCATCATTGACTCTTCTAAAATGAGTCTCAACAACTTGAAGAGACAACTAATCATAGTGCTCCCATACCTTCTTCTGTCCATCCAAGGCTCCCATTATGCCCACTCTGTTCAAGCCTAGGAAGATACCCAATCTGGCTGCTGCATACACCACATAAGAAGTCATAAAGAAACACTTAGTGTTTCTAATGTTAGTTAGCTGATCATGGATAGCATTTGACACAATCATTGGCCAATCAAACTGATAGTCACCCTGTAAGATTATTTGGATGAAAGGAAACATCCATTCCTTGAAGTGGAACGTATCCCTCTTCCCAAACACCCTGGACAACATCAATATTAAATCTGATATTTCCTTCTTGAAATATACCCTCTTAGGTTGGTGTGCAAGCTTGGATAGAGATTTATTTTCTGTCTTCAACCATTTCTTGTTCAAATGAGACCTATTGGAGTCCTTATACTTACTATATTTCTCCAAGGCCTCTGCCTCATCCAACTGCACCAAGCTCTTAAGATTCGGGACATTAAATAAACTTTGAAACATCTGAGGAGTAAGATCAATGATCACCCTATTATGTGAATCCATGCATAGTCTTGTAGCAGGATTGTAGGCACTGGCTACTGTTAAGATCAACTCCGGGCACTGGACTGATAAAGGGAACACAGTAATATGTGCCAATCCATAATCAACAATCCTTTGCGTCCTTCCTGTTAGATTTGCTCGTTCTGCAAAGGTTTCTCCATGTAACTCTTCAAAGTTGTACTAGCCCAAGTTCATATCAGTGATGTCTGACCAGTCTGATTCTACCTTGCTCACCTTCACCACCGGACTCCTGTGATTATACCTCAAGGTATAAGGCAGTTGTTCTAGTTTTCATTTCTTTGGTTTTGGTGCTGCCTTTGATGTTCCTGTAGGCTGGTTCCTTCGAGCAGCTTCCCCTAATGTTCCTGACATCTTTCAACTTTCCTGCAAGCAAAACCTCTAATTAGATCTTTAGATATCACCACAAAACATGTTCTAAAACCAATACCTTTCATATGTGCACCAGAGGCGGAACCAGGCAGTAACACAATCTAAAATAGTTTCTTTTTACAACACTACCGGACTCGGAGCCAAAAATGACATGGATAGTTCACTAACAATAAACGGGCTCAGAGTCAGAATCGGGAAGGTTATCAGAATCGGGATCAGAATTAAAAATGGATTTGTTTTTCTTCAAATTTTCATAATCCACCATCTAGCAGGACTATCACCTTTCATGGAACTAGACACTTGAGTCCCTCCTATCCTTCTCCTATTCAAAAAATCAAAATATCAAAAAAATAAAAGTAAAGTAAAAGTAAAGAGAAATCCCTTTGTCCAACGGTGAAAACCTGGTAAGTAGGCACCCTGGATAAGTACCATGATGAAAACCTGGAAAACATGCATCATGTGTAGGTTGATCTTCTATGTCACTTACACTTGGGGGCACTTTGTCTCATCCACACTATCTATCATATCATGTCACTTCTTATCATATCATTTCCATCCTGCCTACCATCTTTAGCGATCATACATACCTATCATATTGATTCCACTTATCCACCCTTCTCCTTTTGATCTTGATGAAGACATAGGGGCAAAATGTTGAAACACGTTTCTTTGGTATCTCTTGACATACCTCATCTTTTCCAATGCATTAATCTTATCACCATCCTATTGCTCTAAGTATTGTCATGAAAATCCTTAGTATTGTACCTAGAATGGTGTATGTTATTCCTATGCGACATAGTCTTTGGAGATTGCATCCTTGCTCTATTATGATGCATACATCCATTCCATTCAATATGACCTATCCTTTTTATCCATCCATCTATCATGAGCCTTTTATCCCTTATCCTATCACCCACCCTTTCATCCATCAATCCCATCTATCTCATTTCACCTAGACTTGGTTTTCCCTTGTCATTAGTATCTAGCACAAAGGCTACCCAAATTTTCATCCATTAACATCTCAAAACATTTCAAAAAGTCCTGAAAAAATACAAAAAAATTGAAAAAAGGTCTTGAAAAATATCCAAAAAATCAAAACATTTCAAAAATCCAAAAATAGTCAAAACATTTCAAAAATACAAAAATCATATTCAAAAATACCAAAACATATTAAAATATAAAAAATATTCCAAAATAAAAAACAATTTCAAAAATACAAAAAATGGAAAAAGGTTTTGAAAAAAAACAAAAAAAAATCAAATAGCCAATAAAAATCCAAGCAATAAAATCAAACCAGATCACTTCTTCCAATCAATTCAACACATCAATTCAACCCCTTCAAATCAATCTTCAAATTATCAATCAATCAATCAATCCTCTAATCAAATCGCTCCAACTTAAATCATTCCAAGAAAATCAATTCCTTATTCAATTCATCAATCATCATCCAAATCTTTAAATCAATCATCTTCAATCATTCCAAGCAATAATCCAAATTTAATTCAATCCTTAATCCATACCAACCGAGCTAATCAATATTGCCAAATTATCTAATCACATCCTTTGGTGTTGATCCTAATCTTGTTGTAAACCCAATCAATTAATCAATCAACCAATCAATTAATCATCCTTGTGTTGATCTAGGGATATATCATTCCCTACAATGACAACACTATCATCATCAACCAATCAATCAATCAATTAATCATTGGTTTATAGTTTGACAGGGGAAATACCCTTTTTTTGTATCATTTGTGCATGCTTGCTTACTTGTTGGTGTGTGTTATCATTTTTATCTTGCATTTTCATCAAATCTGAATCATTCCCATCTAATATTAATATCTTGTATCTAGACAAGGTTGTATTATGCTGGGGCACGAGACACATCGTCACCTTGCTCTTTATACCTTGGTGCATAACGTCTAGTGTTATATCAAACATATGATTTTTCACTTTATTGCAGCATAGCGTGTCATTATTTTTTTTCATCTACTTCTTATCTTGTATCATTCATCTTATCCCTCCTTTATCATTTCATTCATTCATTTCGAGAGAATACTCATGTTTGTCCAACCTGCCTATCCTCTCGAGGGGGCATCATCATGATCATATCTTTTACACCATCATTATCATATCCTACATCATCATCCCATTTCTTCATATCTTTTGCATTATCATATTCTTTTATCATCCCTTTCCTTGATTCATCTTACTTCGGTCCCCACTTCCTCAAGTGGCTGGGGCATCATCTTTTTTTTCCTCTATCCATACCTTAGCTTCTTTGAAATGATCTTACTCAGCATAAATCTCATTATCTCAAACATCATCTCAAAGAGGGGCAAAACATACACACCCAAAATTGTCCATATCATAACATTACCTAGTTGATACATGACCTTGTAAGACATCTTGTAATATTTTACCCTAGGTCATTACATTATCCTGCTTAACCCATTTATTCCACTTAATCATCTTCCCAATTAATTAAATAAGTCCTATTTATTTAATTAATTCCCCTTCACATGTCTCAAAATAATTCAAATTAAATATTTGAATTAATCCCTCACTTATTACCACATTCAACATGTGTCACATGACTACAACTCTTCACATGCACACATAATTTAAATAATTCTATTATTTAAATTATGAAATTTCCACTCACATCCTATTTTTAGCCCAATTCATTGTACGTCATAGGCATATTTTCTCTCCAAAATAAATAAAAGAATCTCAATTATTCCCTCACATCCTAATTTTAGCCTCATGCCATAACCCACTTAATGTGTGTCATAGGCACTAAAATCAACTTTTAATCCTAGCCATACACATCACATGATTGAATTTTAATCTTGGCCATCGAATCAAATCAACTCTTGCCTATAAATCTAGCCTCACACAGGCCATTCGGATTGATCTTCTTCTAGTATACACACTCTACCAAAATTTCCTCCAATCTTCTCATCTATCTATCTATTTTTCCTCTATCATCTCCATCTTATCATTATATTGCAAAAATGAGCAATCAACATCAACATATCAAATCATTGAATCCTTCAAAATCTTGCATGCTTATGTGAGGTGGAGATGAGCAATGGATATAAATGAAATGTAGCTTGGAGATTGGTTTGCATTGCTTTCTTATTTTCATTTCATGTTAGTTTGTGCTCTATTGTGACTGTTAGGGTTTCATTATAAATTTTTTATGCATTTACCCTAAATTTTTTCCCTAACTACACTAGTAGTAATATGGTTAGTCCCACAAGGTGCAAACTAAAAAATATGGCTAATGGATATTTCATACTACTCTGAAATGAGATATTGTGCAAGAATGCATTCATTATTGGAATGTTCAAATGATATAGAGTTGAAAAAAAGAGAGGCTATTGTAGAGGTACCTTCCATCTACCTATAGATGTAAACAAAATATTCCTAGGTGTCATGGTTAGAGAAAACAACTAGGTGAAAATTTGGAAAATAAATCTTTAGGGCTCTCTAGTGACTATCTCAAACCAATGTAGCCCAAAAGGATCAATATACCTAGGAAATAAAATGAGACCTCCATTAGGACTCACTTTCCCTCCTTGATGTGGTGGCAGTATTAGCTCAATGCCATGAGGTGTAAATGAAAAATATGGATATTTGCACCTTTACACAACTCTCAAACAAGACATTTTTTAATTCATTATTGTCATGGTCAAATATTATGGATTTGAAAAAAACATATTTTCTATTGTAAAGGGACTTGACATCCACCTATTTCTAGGTGTCATTCTTTGAGAGAATATCCAAGTAAAATTTTAGCTACTTTTTCTCTTAAAGCTACTATTTGAGATATTATCTTAGTGTAATGTATTCCAAAAAATTAGGATACCGAGGGAATGAAATGAAGTCTCCAATAGAACTCATCAACCCAACTTGATGTGTTAGAACTATTAGTTTGGTCCCACTAGGTGTAGAAGAAAAAATGTAACTATTGACACCTTTACTCTACTTTCAAATGTGATATTTTTTAAGAATGCATTCATTGTTTGCACAATCAAATATCCCAAAGTCAACAAAAATAATATAGGATATTATAGAGAGACCCAACATCCACCTATAACTGCAAACGAGAAATTCCTGGGTGTCATGTTATGAGAGAACAACTAGGTGAAAGTTTGACCACTATTTTCTCTTGGGACTTAAAATACTATCTCAAATCAATGTAACCCAAAAGGATCGAGAGACCTAGAAATTGAAATGAGGCCTCCACTAGCATTAATTATCCCACAATGATATTTCATTATTATCAATTTTGTCCCAGAAGGTGCAACACAAAAATTATAGCTATTGGCACCATCACAATACTCTCAAAATAAGGAATTTTGTAAGAATGCATTCATTTGGTACAATAAAATGGCCTATAGTTGAAAAAACTTAGATAATATATTATAGGAATTGACATCCACATGTAGGTGCAAACAAGACATTCCTAGGTGCCACCATTTGAGAGACATAGGAAAAAGTTTGGAAACCTTTTACTCTCAGTGATCTTAAGATACTACCTCAAACCAATGTAGCCTAGAAGGATCAATAGACCTGGGAAAAAACAAGTCCTTCAATAGAATTCACAAGCCCGCCTTGATTTAATTATTTTTTCAATTCAATTTTATGAAATGTATAATAAAAAATATGGCTATTAATACCTTTACATTGATCTTAAATGAGAAATTTTTGCAAGAATGTATTCATTGTTGATATTTTCAAATGGTCTAGATTTGATAAAATTAAGATAATCTATTCTAGAGGGAACAAACATGCACTTTTTAGGTGAAAACAAGACATTCCTAGATGCCATAATTTGATGAAAATTTTGATCAAATTTTTCTCTTAAAGATCTCAAGAGACCATCTCAAGCCAATGTAGCTTGAAAAGATAGTGAGAACTAGATAATGATATGATTCTTCCAATAGTATTCAATATCCCATCTCTACATTCTAGCATTATTAATTTGGTCCCAAAAGGTGCAAAATAAAAAAATATGGCTATTGGCACCTTTTAATCTCCTCCTAAATAAGACATTTTACAAGAATGCATTACTTATTGGCATGGTTAAATAGTATAAATATGATAAAAATTAAGATAGGTTATTATAGAGGTTTCATCCACATATACATGTAAATAAGATATTCCTAAGTTTCATGGTTTGAGAAAACAACTAGATGAAAGTTTGGAAACTTTTTTCTCTTAAGGCTCAACTCTTAAGAGACCATCTCAAACTAATGTAGCTTGAAAGCATCGGGATGCTTGACCAAAAAACTCACACCTCCACTAGAATTCACCTACCAATATGATGTGTTGGTGTCATTGCTTTGGCCCCATGAGATGCAAAATATAAGATTTTACTCCTAGCACCTTTTCACTAAATAAAACTAACACATTTTACTACATTCCTCCCCACTATAGGAAAACCAATTCAAGTTTTAAAAAAACTAAGATAAGTATTTGTAGGTGGATTTGATTTCAACCTGTACATGTGAATGAGCATTCCTAGTTACCATGACTTGAGAGAACAACCAGGTGAAATTTTGACAACTTTTTGGTCTTAGGGCTTGTAAGAAACTATTTGAGGAATTATATTAGCAAGACCAATTCTATATTATCTAAGGATTTCTAATCATTTTTTAGGACTCCAAAATTATGAATTCATAATATGTTCATGTTTTGAATAAAATGTGTGTTGGTATGTAATAATTCTAATATTGAATGAATTATGTAATGTCATTATCCACGAAATTATCTTTGTTAGTGAAAAATAAACTTAATACTCATAATGCAAGACATACAATTCACCACTCAACAAGACTAGAATAACTTGACCAAGTAGGATGAAAACAAACTCATTAGACCAACTATAAACTCATGGAGAGTTGGGGATTTTCTCAATCACTCAAATCAAAAGCTTATGTTCACTTCAATGATATAAAAATATCTACTAACAACACTAACCAAAGGAAGGTGGAAGCTTGTTTGACATCACTAATCTAAATTTTAAGTACACAATATACTCAAATAAATTTCTTAGATTAATAAGTACATAACATAGTCAAGTCAAAATCCTAGATTAAGAGTATATAATATATTGAAATCAAATAAATTAAGTGCATAGCATAGTTAAAAATTGTGTACAACCTTTGTGTCTTTCTACTAATTCAATCCAATGAACTATGTAGATCCACTTTACTCTTTATGGTTTCAAGTATTAAGTTATGGTTGGAATCATGAACTTTTCATAAGTTCTTCAATGATATACCCCTATATTTGATCAATTGAACACTAATGTCACAATAAATTTATAATAATAAACAATGTTCTTATGCATGTCAAAGTCCTTGAGCAACCACACATCATAATTCTCCATTGAGTAAGTTCTAAGCCATGTTCCAGTAATAACCATGGATCTTATAGGATATTCAATTGTGTCTTTTTTATGTATGATAGGGGCTCCCATTTTTTTTCCTCAATAGAATGACAAATAATATTTTTTTTCTTTGTCATTATCTTCATATACAATAAGTACATAAATATGTCCTACATTGAATTATGCATTTAATAATATTAATTCAATAAATAACACAAAAATAATACATAATAAAATAAAATATTGAATTTAATTAAATAATGCATCTATAATACTTGGTTGAAGTAGATCTAAAATATGGTCAAAGTCAACTAATGATTCTCCATCAATTACAGTGCTTCTAAAAGTTGATATGTCTCAAGTGGGCTTAAATTTCTAGCATACCATTTATCAACCCACTCTTTTGAATCATGCTCATTTCAAATAGAAATTGTACGTGAAGAGTAAAATAATGTCATTCATCTCGTATGAATAGTTGATGAGCCTAAATTTGAGCTTCTAAATGAGTGGAACTCGCTTGATCTAATTGATGTACAATAATATCCATATTTTACAACATTAGCTTCTTCGATCAACCAAAAAATGTATGAATTTTAGATTTATCTTTGTTATTTGGAACCATTTAGAGTTACATTATTTGATGATGGATGTTGCATCTACCAGCTTTGTACTATCTTTTTAATTCAACTATTCTCATGCTAAGGCTATTTCAATACATGTTCCTACACTATCATTCTCTCCTTTTTCATTCCCAACAACACTATTCATATTATACATCCTAATCAACCAATATAACATATGTGAGTTATTGAATTATGATTTACAATTATCTAACCATATGATATACTAACCAAATATGATATCCTTACTACTCAAATTACCATAGAACATCTAAAAGCAACCCTACAAAAACTCTATAGAGTGCATTATAGAGTGCATATAACCATCACTAATATAAAAATGATATTCCTTCAATAGTTTTTTTATCTTCTTCTAAATTGTTAGATGCATGAATAAATTGTAAATGTATAAATATAGCAACTTGAGTGGAGTTATAGTATTGTGATTGAACATCATTATGTGGTTACATAATTATCTACAAAAATGTATAATTGAAATGATGGTATGCCGAGGAAATGTGTCCTTGTATAATTTAAATTATAAGTCCAACCATTGAACTCTATGTATATATATTGCACAATCATACACTATATTCTCTAAAACAATAGGCATAAATTAATATACTAGTATTTTTCACTCACTAATTCACATTTTTTTCCTCTTTACCATTTTTAGATTGTATGCTACTAAATTATATATATTTTAAAACATACTAGTTCATTTAAAATCACATGTGTTTTCTCTATATATACACATTTTATCAAACATTTCAAACCACCACAACTATCACAGTTCCTTCCAAACATGGTTTCTAATAGAATAATTATCCATCTACTCTTTCACATAAAATATTTGAAATGAAATCTCGTATCAATCTAGGTTGAGATTCTATCACACCCTCTTGAAAAATAGCATATGTATTCAAAGCTACACATATATGTGAAAAAGAATCATAATGATTAGAAAATTCATGTAAATTTCAAAACAAGTTGTGCATATTTGATTTATTTTGACATAAAAAGGTTTTGTCATTTCAAAATATTTTATAATTTCTATTTGAGTATACATCTCTATAAATTTGGAGTAAATTTATTCTTGAATAATATATAGAAAATACTTTGGATATGGTTCATGATTTTGACAACTAATTCTTCTTTTTACAACGTCTTTTCTATTAAGTGATACTCATGTTATTTTTTTCAAATTCTTCAATTAAGGATTTTATGGCTTTAACTATGGTTTTATCTTTCCATGGAATTTTACTAGAGAATGCTCATAGTTCATTTGTATTTGGTTCCTCAACTCTTTCAAACCTCCTAATGGCTTTGATTAGTGTTTCTACTTATTTTTAGTCCTTGACTTGTTTTCTTTATTAAAAAAGATTTGTTTGTTTGAGTAGTTATTATAGTTGATATAATTATATGCCAAGTAATATTACTATATTTGGTGTGTGAGGTCAAACCCACTCTATCATATATTGGTTTTTACTTTTTATAATAAAATTTTTACTATTACTATTTGATATTTTTGGGAAAATAATCTTTACAATGGGTCTAAACTCAAGATTTCTTGTTATTTCAACAAAAAAAAATGGAATCTCATTTCATTTAAGTTATTTTGGAGAAAAAAAAGATGATATTGTATTTAATATTTTTATACAAGTACATTCGATACTATTATCAACCACTAGTTTTAAATTGTTCTAATCAATTTCAATTAAAAACTTAGGCTTTTTACGCAAAATTCTAGGAGGTGTTTTCAAAAGTAAAATTGATTCATTACATACATTTATTTTACTACATAAATTTTGTTTATCTTCAAAAGTTGGTATATTTCTATGGTTTCAATAGGCTATTCAATTGCTATAACATCTAAGCATCATCATTGGTTATTTCATTATTTATTAATTCAATCATTGTTTGAAGAATTTTTTCAATATTAAATTGAGATGACAAAGATGGTTTACCTTAAACTCTAGGAATCAATTTCTCAATTGCGTAATTTTAAAAAAAATTACCCTTTTTTCTCTAAAATATTTTATTTCATGTCTTGAAGGGATGCTTCATGATCTAATTGAATTGACAAAGATGATATATCTTTATCTATGGAGTTTAATTTTGTATTTTCATGAAACTATCTCATTCCTTCCGTTTTCTTTGCATTTTCAACCTCAAACTCCTCTAATGTTTGAGTCTTGGTAATTTTGTTGGAATGATGTTGAATTCTATATCAATCAAATACAATTGATCAAAATAATGAAAGCAATTATTTAAATTCTTAAAAACATAAAAAACAATTATTCAATTTCTTCAAAACATGAAAATAAATATTAAAATATTTAAAATATGAAAATAATAATAACCTAAGACACATGTGTGGAAAGAAATTTGTCTTGGAAACCAGCTGTAAATACATCACAAAGTTGTGTATAATTAGGATTTAGTATTGAGGCTCTTAGAGGGAAATTTTGAACACATATCTAATTATATTTGGCCTCCAATATGACCATATGGACATGTTAGAGAAAAATATCCATTAGGAAGAGAGATCCACCTAGGATCAATTCAGGTCCAACTATCAAGAGAAAATGTTCCATGCCCTCATTACTGTAGGTGAAAAAATACATCCAAAGAGGTGAAGAAGCCAACCACTAATTACAACAGTAAACTCTTAATAATTTAAAGGAGGTGGTTTTAAATGAGAAATACCACCAAGAAAATTCACACGGCTCAAGATGAGAATTTGAGTCATGCCCTATCACAAAAACATGTAAATAACCCAAGGAGAGATGTCAAGGCTAATAAGACATGCCAACCAACTATAATTTTTTTTAATTTTGAAATAAGTTCAAATGGCATGGGAGTGAACATTAGATGATGAGAAGGTAAAATATTTAAACTCTATTTTAATGCATGTCATCCATGTGGAAGTAGAGAAAATTAGATGAAGAATAAGACATGGAGATTAGTCCAATCCTAGTAGGATAATGCATGAAACCATTAAAAAAAAATCTAATACATTATGAAAACAACCAACATGCCACCACAAGAACACATTGAACAACCACAACAATATATGTGACCATTAAAACATCTACATTCACAATATAAGAAATAAGAAATACTCTCTATAAGGACACACCCCTAAGAGCACCACCAATAAAAAATGACTACCCCAAAGAGAAAACACATCACAAAGGCCAAAAAGCACACCAAGGGTAAGTAACACATTACTATAGTGATCAAATATTACTACAATACCAACACTTCCATCACCAAGAGTGGTAAAAACCACCACAATAAGGTCAAAACAATTGTAATGTAAATTGAAAACCTCACAAATGTGGAATGGGACCACTATCATAACTATGACATAAGATGATAATCATATGGCACAAAGAGTAAATCTATTATAGAAGATCAATGAGACCAAAGGTTGGCTACCACAACATAGTACTATATTTGCAAAAGGTAACCTACAAAAGATACCTGTAAAAATAGAAAAGCATCACATCAATAGATGCACCAATTTTAAGCATAAAATTCGGGTGCAAACCAATAGATTCTTAATCTCCTTTCAAAAGATGAAATATTTTTTATTTCATTACAAAATTTTAGGATTATTCCTTTTGTAACCCAACAATTCTAGTGTTAGAAGGAGGGAAAGTTGGAATCCTCTTTCATATTTCTTAAATTAAGTTATAAGAGTTCAGTTGAATCTTTAGACTTAAATCCTATTATTAATGACTTGACCTTGATATTGAATACATATCATATGATGTTATAAATCTCTTTAATGAATTGAAAATTCCTCCAAAATATCAATCTATACTCATCTACAATATTTTTGATGGTCAACCTTAATATAATATTAGTAAACCATTTTCAAGTTGACTTGTAATAAACCTACAAAAAGTTATGGCTACAAATCTACCTATTGGCTTGGAATCAACAACCCTCTCAATGTTCAAGTCCTAGGACATAACCTAGCTAATATCAAGATAAGTTCATACCTAAGTTGTAATTTTGAAAAAGGAAAGATATTAGAAGAAAATATGTATGCCTGTAACCATGCCTTGATTTATACATTCGTGAAGAAGGCATGGAATGATGTATACTTCCTTCTACTCTTGATCAAATTTCCAAAAATTTGTATTTTTTCTTGCCCCTATTGGTTTTATTTTTTGTATTAACCTCTAATGCTAAGGACATTACTTGAACATGGAAAAGGTGACCAACTTTATCAAATAGGAAGACACTTATTTTGAAATTAGGGATTATAAAGGCCAATGGGAAAGAGGATAAAATACCTCTTCTACACTTCAATTATTTCCTAGCTCAAGAAAGTATTCCCATATATCCTTTCTAAATAAAATAAATTAAAGACTAAAATTGGATGCACACGCCAAGATGGATATGTATTTAACTTGGATAATTGTTCTTTATTGAGGATTGCTTACACATACAAATAAAAAATCTCTTACTTTAGGTAGCTTGAAGTTAAATGATACAACTTAAGATGGAACTTATTCACAAGACCCTATAAATGTACTTATTTATAGTTTCATACAACATCATTAACATAATAATATACATTATAGAATAGTCTATACATTATAGAATAGTCCTCTAATGGTTTGATCATCTACAAGACCACAAAAGGTTTTAGTATATATTTACAATAATGGGATGTGCATAATGTCATCAGAAATCAACTATAAATAATTTATTAAAATACAAAAAATGATTTTTTATTTTAAATGGAGTGAATGGTTTTCTTTCAACCATGAAACTAGTGCCTATTCTTGCAACACAGAGTCAAATCTAGGTGAAACCCTAATGAATGAGTAAACACTAATTATCATGTGAGTTTAATGTGCTTGGCCCTATCTTATAGAGCTTAAACCCTCAAATTCCCTTCTATCCTAGAAATGCACCTCTACTTGATAATCTACAAATTTTTTAAAAGATTCATGTATTAACCCTAAAAAAAATGTCCTAGCATACATTTTCACAAAGTGAAAATAATTTTACAACAGCCCTTCGGTACAAACTAATGCAAATCAATACAATGAAAAATAAATGTTAACTTAGGGATACCTTGAATACCCTAAAAAATATTATATAAAAAATGGAGATAAAATTTAGCAATGGAAAATAAGTAATGTCTTCTATTGATTATCTAAACATATTTTACCAAGATAAAACAACTTTCATACACACCCAAATCTAGTTACATTTATATATAGTAGAGTAAAAAATAGTTTACAACTTGACCTAAATGTGCTTGCTCAAAAAATATGAATAAATTCTAACCTCTTATAAGAGAAATATAGACCCATAATAGATTTTTAGTTAGGGCACATGGTCATGAGAAGATTAGACATGAAAATTTTACATTCATAGGGAAGAACCATTCATTTAATGCCAAAAATTTAAAACTTGTGCACTAAAATCATCCTCTCAAGACCCAAAAAATACTTGCATGCATAAAAAATTAGTCTTCCTATGATTCACAATCACAGTGATTAACGACCACCTCTATATCTATGTTATGGGGTGAAAGGTGCATACGAGATCCATTGGAAATGCTCTTGGGAAATGACATGAATGTGCTGGTAAATAGATTTGTCATTATTGTCATGCCTAGAAAAGTGACCCTAAATAACCTAATAGGTAGTGGAAAATGTATCAATAGCTGGGGAAATTATTATTTAACAACTTTCCTCTTTGTTTATAGGAGAAACCCCCTCATATGATAACACTTGGGGTTTTTGGAGTATGCTTTTGACTAGGAAGAATGAAAGGAAACTAAATTAAAATGAAAATGAAAATATAATAAAAAAAATCACATGGGAATGAAACTAGTACCAAAATCCATTTTTTTGGAAAGATTGTTAAAAAATAAGGCATACAACTAGGGGTTTAAGGAGAAATGTAATCAAACATATGAGAGATGCATCTATATAGGAGTTTCATGATTCTATGACCAAATAACTACTTATAATCTTATCCTAATTATATGAGGAAAATAAATGAATTCCATACATGAAAAACAATATTTTGATGGGTGTTTCTTCTGTGAAGGAAGTTAGAGCTATTAAGTTGTTGTTGGTTGACTATGAGAAGGCTTCTGGTTAGAAGATCAACTTACCTAAGAGTCTGATTTTATTTCTCAATTCTCCTGAAGCTTTACAACTTAAGCTTGCTATAATTTTGTCTTGCGATAGAGGTGATTTCACGTCCTCTTAATTGGGGCTCCCTTTATGTATCACCAAGATTCAGGATTCCTTTTGATTGGGTTTTTAAGATAAACTTAGTAGGAAGTTAGCTAGTTGGAAAGGTGTGATTCTTAGTTAGGCTAGTAAGATTCAACTTATCTCTTCCACTCTTCAGAATTTTTCCCTCTATCCTATGAATCTTTTTAGGATTCCTATTAAGTTTGAAGATAAAATGGAGCAGATTATGAGAAGGTTCCTTTGGTCTGGGGTTGAGACTAAAACTAGAATTCCTCTTGTGGCCTGGGAGTTGGTGTGTAGACCAAAGAAGTGAGGGGGGGGAGGGGGCGGAGGTGGGTATTGGTATTAAAAAATTGAAATTGTTTAATAAGGATCTATTGTCCAAAAATGTTTGGAGGCTCCTGAATGGGGATGTTGGGTGGGCCCCTCTGGTGAGTAATAAGTATTTTTTTGGTTTCGAAAGACCTTGGAACATCCTATCCTCAGAGGATATTCCGTTTGGTTTGTGTTTTTGGAAGAATATTATGCTATGTAGGGACTTGATTGCTAGAGGTGTTAAGTGGTTGTTGGGTGATGGTACCAGTATTCTGTTATGGGAAGATTCTTGGTGTGGGGCCTGCCCCCTTATTTGTCTTCCTTGGGCCCCCCTATTGTTCCCTTGTGTAAACACCTTTTCGGGTATAAGGTGGTTGATTATTTTGAGGATGGGTAGTGGAATAATTTCACATATTGGGACCCTTCTTTAAAGGTTCTGAAGGACTTTTTATGTAGGCTCTGGATCCCCTCTTTTCCTAGACCAGATAGAGTCATTTGGGCTCCTTGATCTAGCATAAATTTTTCAGTGGCTTTTGCTCTCTTGAGTTGTTTGGATGCACCCGCTTGTCTCCCTTTCTGGGGGAGGTTATGGAATAAGAATCTGATTCCTAAGGTGAATGTCTTCTTCTAGCTACTTATGCAAGGTAAATTCTTGATGTAAGATAACATTTGTAAGAGGGGGTTTGTGATCCCTAATAGATGTGTCCTTTGTGAAGCTGATGGTGAGAGTACTTTCCATATTCTCCTTGAGTGTAATTATTCGTTTTCTCTTTGGAGTAAATTTCTTAGACTCTAGGATCTTGATTGGGTCTTTCTGGAGTCTCTTGCTATGTTTTATGAGTAGTGGTCTTGCCCCTCTTCTTCCCCTATTTTACGATGGTTGTGGGACCTTATGGTCCCACATATTCCTTGGGGATTATGTAAAGAAAGAAATAACATGATTTTTTGGGAGTCTACACTCAAAACTGATAGTCTTTTCATCAAGATCAGGCAAGCCATTTTGGATAATTTTTCTCTGATTCATTCTAATTTTGCTTGGTGCTCCCCTTCTACTTTCCTTCCTGGTATCAACTCCTGGCGACTTACAACTGGAAGATTATCTCAATTCCTATTTTTAATGCTAGGACAAGCTTAGCTAAGAAATTGAATACTAGATGGTAGTCTCCTCCCTTTGGTTGGGCTAAAATTAATTTTGACGGGCAACAAAGGCGAATCCCGGGCCTGCAGGTTGTGGGGGGTGTTAAAAAATGATGTTGGCAGACTCCTTGGCATGGTGGCACTCTCGTTGGGAACTCAAAACAATCATCATGCGAAGGCAAAGGTTGTTTTCATAAGTGTTAAATATGCTATCAACAAAGGGTACTCCAAATTATGGGTGGAAGGAGATTTTATGAACATTATTAACTACCTGTGTGGCACTCATACTTCGAGTTGGAGTGTCAAAAAACTCATTAAGGATACGATAATGATGCTACAATCTTGTGATGAGACTCACATCTCTCATTTTTATCGAGAAGGTAACTCGTTGGTGGATTTTTTTTCCAACGAGGCTATCAGTTTAAATGAATTTTGTTCATGGGAGGAGGGCTCGATCCTTCCCGAGGAAGCCATGAGTTTATTGAGGAATGATGACATGGGCTGAGGTGTTGCGACATTTAAGGTATAGTACTTGCCTCCATTTTGCACGCTTTGTGGGTGTCTTGTTGCTTTCTGGTCTTCAGTTGTGTACTTTTTTCAAGGATTTTATGAGTTGTTTGTTGGTTGTCATGGGTGGTGAAAGGAGTTGAATCAAGCCACATTCTTGTGGGGACATTTGGCGAAAGGAGAAACTCTAGATTATCCTACGCCATGGTAATTTTACTCCATTTTTGGAGAGATTGCATGGGCATGACCCTAATGCCTCAGTGCAATTTGTTTCTTTCTGGCACAATTGGAAGCTTAGGGTTAAAGGTATGGAAGTGGAGGTGAATGAGGATTTGGTCACCATGGTTACTAGGATGTTGATAATTGGCTGAAATTTCTTCAAGGATAAAAAGAGAAACAAAGAGGCAATGACTCAATTTTTTAAAGATGATGAGAGGAAGCATTTAATTAAACTGGAGAGCTAGGGTTACGAGAGAACTTCCCTCAAGAAAATTTGGGTGAGCGTTACTGAGGTGCTAATGTGTTATGTAACTTTGGAAGGGAGATTTAAGGCCATTCTTGGTCATCATTTTACTCTCCTCAATCATTTCAGACATGTTCTGTTCATTTTTGTTCCTGTCTTTTTGTTATCTTCTTTAGAGGTTTCAATGTATGTGCTCCTAAAGAATAGGAAGGTCCCCATCCTCCATGAAGGGATTATTTTACTGATTATGGAACATGTCAAGACTCTTCTCCTTGCTCCTGCCATCAAGGGTAAGGAGAAAACTTTATGTGATGAGTCTGGTTTGTCAGGGGTGAAGTCTTCTTCTTCAGAGGAGGAATGGAATTAAGAAGAGGAGGATCTTTCTCCTATCACTGTGGCTACATCTTCAAAGAAAAGGAAGGTGGTTGGTCTTTAGAGTTATCGGCTAGCTAAAAGTCTTGCCCTTTCTGGGAGTGATGACACAGATGTGGGGTTTGATGATCCCTCTCCCAAGTCTATGGAGGTGGCTATTGGTAAAGATGTTGTTGGTACTGGTGGTGAGGTGGGGACACAAGACAAAGAGGTCGGTGTAGTCGACAAACCAAGGAGGCTTTCGACATGTATTGCTAACTTGAGGAGAAAGGCCTTGGATTTTCTGACCAAGGACCCCAATGAGGCTGGTGAGGATAAGAATTTTGGTGATAAGATGGTGACCATTGTGGATTCTCCTCCATAGGACTTGCCTAAGGAGGAGGAGGAAAAGTAGAATAGGAGCCGGGAGGAGGAGGATGCAAAAAAGAAAGAAGCTAAACATGAGCCTTTGAAGGTAAATCCTTTATCTGAGGACTTTTCTTATCTTGATGATGATGCTACCTCCATGTATAATTTTGTGGATATGGCCAGAGCTAGGGAAACAAGTACCTTTAAGTTAGCTAAATGGTCTTTGCAGGAGTTCAATAAGATCAACATTAAAATTAGAGGCTTAAAGGAAAATATTTAAAATGTTCCAAAATGTTCAGTGCCAAACATTCTTATTGATAGAATGGTGGACCTTGAAGGGTCCTATCATGACTTTAAGTATCTTTGTGAGGAAATATTGTCTACTCTAGAAACTAAGGTGTTAGGTATAAATGTGGATATCAAATTTTTTGTAGGCATGTCATATCTCTATAAAGAACAATGCAAACTCTTTGGAAGTCCTTTTCAGAAAAAATCAGTGAGCTCAAAGAGGATCAGGTTTATTTCTCTAAGCTTATGAAGAAATAATGTGTGGCAATGGGAAAAGGTAAGAAAGTTGCTAAGGATGATGAAAAAGGCCCTGTGGTTAGAGGATCGGTTGAGTGGAAGAAAACATTTGATGCTAAGAAGAAGGAGCTACTGGATATGGTTGAAAAGCATTGGAACTAGCAGATGGAGGTGGCCAATATTCTGAGTGGCCTGAACTAATATTTTTCTTTGTTGCTTTCTATTTCCTGCTAGGTGTAGGTGTCTATTAGGCTATTTTTCTATTTTCTGGTTGTTGGGTGTTGATGGTAGCTTCTTGTCTTATTTTTAGATCAGTACCTACTTTGTGGTATTTTTTGGCTATTGGGTTGCTGGTGGTGGTTCTTTTGAATATACTTTTGTGTAGCATTTTGTGTCTATTGTTGTAAAGGGTTTCAGGGTCCCTTCAAAACCTTTTTTTCCATTTTAATCAAAAAAATATTTAAGATATGTACAAATTAAACATATAAATTGATCAACATAAAGAAAACACCTACCAACTTTATGACTAGCCTTATCATTCATTATGTCATCCAAAATGAAGAGCTCTACGACTCTTTTCTTTTGTATAGTATGCAAGAATCCCCTTATCTTTCCCCTAGCTCTTAGCTAGACTATTAAAACCCCTTTTAAATTAAAAATAACTACATTTATAGCTTTCTAGACTGTAACCAATTCCTAACTAACACATATCTACCTACTTTTAGACTCTATAAAACATTTAAAATACTACAAAGTATTTTTAATGAGAGTATGTTTTCAATTCATTAAATTTTATTTTACAAAAATTAATACAATTGAACTCATAATAAAAAGTTGAGCTGATGTATAAAATTGGCAATAATGGTTGTCATGGCCTCATGTTAAATTTATCACATGCAATGACTATAGACACTGATTTTTGAATTACTAGCATGCATCTTCATCACTTTGTCTATGTAACTGAATAAGAAAAATTGATAACACTTTCATTAGTAGACCTCCAAACAATGTCATGGATGATGAAATTGAAATTTCAACCAACACATCATCATAATTTAGTAATTCAATGGTTGCTACAAATTTTGTGATTGTTGACTAGGCCTCTTTGTATGCACCATTCTCATTGTATTTACAAACACAATAGTGATATCAAATGGCTGATATAGATAGTATTTTTGTGTTCCTCCACAACCTCCTTTCACCACTAACTCAATTTCTTGATATGTTTTAAGAATCCATGAAAGCACTAAAGTTTTAAAGGCCTTATTCCTCTAAAATAACTCAATTCTATAGGCCACAAACCTTCACAATCACTCAAGTCCATATTGCACGAGCTTACAAATAGGGAAATTTCTCTTCCCATTTAAAGGACCAATGATCAAATGAATCAAAGACATAAAATATTCCATAACGATTCACCTCAATGAAATCAAAACATCCACTTTCATTAGGCAATAACTGAGACCATGAGATGAAAAATATGTATGTATCTAATTCCATTTTAAGCAAAATATGGTTGTCCTCTTTATGAATAATTTTAGACTATAACATCTAACAAGAATCCCAATCTATTGCACTATGATAGTGTCCATAACCATTTTTTAAATAATTGTCCCCTGGCATGAGCAATTTGGATATTGGTGAGGATTGTGCGACTTGGAATTACACTTACCTTTGTATTAGCTTAAAAATTTCTGAGGCATTTACAACAATTCTATTTTGTATATAATTTATGATCATGGTTGTTGTAGATGTTCTATTGAAAGAGATAATACTCATATATTTTCACAATTTTTATACCTTATTGAAAAAAAAATAGGTGTGGGGTTATGATAAAAAAGGGTTCACCACAATGAAAAGGACCTATTTATCTCTATTTATTCAAGGAAATGAGATTCAAACAATGAAATTACTAAGAACCAAAAGGTGAGTCAAATCAAGGTATGAATCAACAAATTTCCTTTCTATACAAGGACGGGGGTATGAGTTAAATAACACTTTATGGAGAAAGATTAAAACCATCAACTAAACTCCAAAATGTGAGCTATAAAATGCAAATGAAAGACTATACTCAAAACTAACATAACCAACAATCAAAAAGAAGATCTAGAAAAGGGAGAATGATGTGTACTAGCCACCAAGAGTACCTTTTTGAAGCTCACTATGGACTCATTCGCCCTATGGAAAATGGGTCTTGGCTAGGGTTCTATAAAAATGATTTCTAGGTTCTCTTTTGTTATGTCTACACTCTAAAATTCTCAATTTTCACTGTCATACAACCAAAAATAAATCCTGTAGAAGAGTTTTCGTGAAATGAAAAATTTCCTTGCAACTTTGACAACTCTACAACTTTCTTCATTTTTTCTATTCAAAGGATTTTCAACCTAAAACCTAAAATCACACATCAAAGAGAGAAAAAATTTGTTTGTTAGGTGAATAGGGGTTTACCTTGGTCAAACCCCATTTTGGTAATTCAAACTTTTAATGAAACAATGAAACTTGAAGGAATGATGAATGAACAAGCCTATGTCGCAACTCACCAAACCTTTGATAAAACCTTGGATTGTAGATCTGTAACTTGCATGAATTGGCCTCAATAGATGTGGATCTTGATTTGAAATGTTATCTTGGAATGCTTGAATGGATCTTGAAACATGAGAAATGTCAAAATATATTGTCAATGTATACCCTCACTTTAAAGAAATTGCCACACTATGGTTGTGAGCAATTGCTTTAAAGTAGCCAATGCTTAATCCTAAGACATGAGAGCTTACTTGAAAAACCCTATGCCAAGTCATATGTTTCCAAAATGAAGCTACGTCATGAAAAATGAAGGATGGGTTGCCCCCCAAAAACACATAAGGGATCTACGGATTTGAGGTCAGTATATCTTTGCTACAATGTTGTTATAGAGCTCGAAAATGTCACCATTCCCTAAATACTCATAGAATTGGAAGAATGACACAAAGAGAGTGAAAAAAAGAAAAATATTTCGGGTGAACATGGAAGAGATCTAAATGTCTCAATGCTTTGAGTCATCCCCAAAAGGAAAACACAAGACAAGTGAAAAGATAAATGTTTATGACATAGAGAAGAATGTAGATACATATAGAGGAACGAACAAAAAGGGAGGGATGCATAAAAAAAAATAGTACGAGGGGATCACATTACACACATGCAATCTCACAAAGAAACATGAAAAAGAAAACAATGCAAAAGACAAGTAAGGCACATGTGAGTCAACCTATAGTAGGTCATTTGCATCCCAATCTCGGTCAGTAAATGTGGAAGGTGCAAAACTAGCCAAAGGGATAAAATCAAGTGCCAAACTAGGACACACACCAATTTCAACACTCCTATTAGTAGAATAATCATTTAATCTCATAGAAGAGGAAAACATTAGATATAACTCATTATGCACTTGTTCACCAATCTTTGCAATGTCAATATCATCATCTAAATTAATCACAATAGTAGGTCAAATGATAATGTCCCTGGAAGGTTCTTGTTTACGTTATGGTGAAGGTATATAATCATCATGAATTACTTCAAGAAAGTTTAGATTTTGATTTTCTATGTTGTTCTTTCTCTTGCAACAAATGAGCAATAGCATGATGTTTATGCCTACGCTCTCTAGCATTTCAGTTTCTTTTCAAAAAAAATCAATTTGTGATTGTGTAGGAGCAGGTTTTTCAACCATAGGTTTCTTTTCTTCCCTTAGGGGAGGAATGGAAGGAAGCATGGGAGGTTGTTCAACCACTTTCTCTTTAGCTTTGTAAACTTTTTTGACTTTAGGAGGCACAACGAGATTGGTTTGATTATCTCATGGTCTATTATATGACATGGGTGAAGGATTTGTAATAGGTTGCTCTTGGATATTTGGATGGATTTTTTGTTCAATAATATTTTTATCAAGGATGGGTGGCTCAATCATGGGTTGAAGCATATTACTAAGGGATAATTATCCTATATGATTTGCCTTAAAATTTTGATAAGATTTGAAAAATAAGTCTTCGTGGGGTCTAATAGGTTCAGTAGGCTTGGGCCAAAAGAAACCCAATGAAAAGTTCCCACGGGAAGACACGAGATTAAAGCCACTATGATGCATTGTAAATATTTCATTGCCAAAGGGAAACTTCAAACATTTATGCACAACTGATGGGATGAAATTCATGGAGTGAAGCTATGGATAGCCTAACTTCACACGAAATGATCTGATGTTGGGATGATGGTGAATGAGACATTTAATGTTTTCATTCCAACCTTTAGAGGGAGATTTATCGAGCCAATCATAGGGCAAGCAAAACCATTATGTGTTTTGATCCATGCTTTCGGTCTTCCACATGTATCTTGATTAAGTTCATGCAAAAATAGGAATTCTTTAGTGATCACATTCTCTACATAGACGAGATCAATTAATATCCCATTAGTAGGCCTGTCATTGATTCTTCTAGCTATGTAAAGAGGACTATTGGGTGCATGTTTGTTTATGTCATTTTGTGAGAAAGCAATATCATGGTGCATTTTGGTTTGGCCCTTAAGAGGGTTAGCTTCAATATACACTACTACTTTATCCATTTCATACTCATTGTCATTTTGTGTGTTTTCATCATCTGTGTCAACATTCATCACATCATTCTTTGTTTCACTATCTTTGACAAATGAAATAGTGTGTTTTGGTAATGGGATTGGTAAATTTTTGTAAGTTTTGATTAGGAGAAGCTACAAACTTAGTACCTTGATCATTCACACCTCCAATTTAAAGTTGTTTAGAATCAATGAGGTCTTGCACAAGATGTTTAAGATGCTTACAATGTTCCATATCATGTCCATTTTGTTGGTGGAAATGGAAATAAGCATTTGATCTATAGTTTGAAGGTAATAGTTTATAAGGATCGAAAGCTCTGATAGGAGGTAAGGAAATCATATTCTTGTTCAAGAGTTGTTGCATGATATTATGAAGGGTGTCAGGTAGAGGGGTAAATTTTTGATTCTTATCCCCAAAGACAAAAGGATTTGTCATATTTATAGCAGCCACTTGGTTATCAGCTTGATGATTTGGTTGAGGGGAATTAAGTTGTAAAAATACCCTATTTTGTTTCTTGAAAGGTTGGTAACTATTTTGAGGTGCAGATTCAAACTTTTCAGGACGGTTAGGTGGAATTTTCATGTTGCAACTACTAACCATTTTTTGGAAATCTTAAAGGGTTGTGCATAATTGTGTGAAGGAGGTAAATCTCATCATCTCAAGCTTTATTTTAATTTTGTCTTACAAATTGGAAATAAACATTATTTGAAGGTCGGCATCAAGAATCTTAATGTTTATTTGTGAATAAAGCATTTGATATTGCGCTATGAAATCAATGACTTTTTCATCTTCCTTTTGTTTACATTTCATCAGGTCATCCAAATTCATCGTAGGACCCATATGAATCTAGATGTGGTTGTAAATGGCATCAATAAGTTCATTGAATGAACAAATTGAATTATTCGATAAGGAGCAAAGCCACTCTAAAGCAATATCTTTCAAAGATCTAGGAAATAGATTATCCAAGAGTTTATCTTCAAAAATGAAATCACTACATAGGGTTGTGTAAGCGGAAACATAGCTAACAAGATCTCCTTTCCCATCATATTTCTCAAATATGGTAACTTCCATACCTTGTGGCATTTGTGTTCTCAATATCTCCAAGGATAATGTATTGGTTTTGATGTATTGTGAAGGTTGACCATTGTTGTTTTTATTTAGGGTGGTGATTTGTTGTTGGAGGGATAACATATTTTGAAGAAGTGTGTTAAGGATGGGATCATTTTTGGTATTATGAGATGGAGGATAATAAGTTGGAGTGGTGTATGTTTGTGGAGGGCAAGTGAATTGTAGGTTTGTAAGGGGAGATGGTTGAGGAAATATGAGATTTGAATGCACAAAGGTAGAGGGATTCCTAGTGGAAATACCTAAGGAAGTGTTGACATTGCTAGTAGGTTGAATGGTTGTGGTAACATGAGTACTAGTGTATGTAGGAATATAGATGGGGATTGTGGAAGGAGGAATGGAAATTCCACCTTGGTTTTGAGTGTACCCCAAAGCTTGAGTGCAACTAGTCATGGTAGGGGTATTATTATTAACAAGATGACCTAGACTTCGCATAATCTTTATTCCATGTCTAGTTTCAAGAATTTTCCTTAGATTATCTAAAGTAGGAATGATATTGGTGTCAATGTTTTCAGTAAGCACAAAGTCTTGTAACTTTTCTATTCCTTCATCCATTCTTCTTATGTTTTCTTGTGGGACATGAGCAACATCATGCACATTGGTTGTAGGTAAGGAAGTTATTGGAAATGAGGTGTGCAGGCTATGATCCACAGAGGGTTGATTATCAACACTATTAGTGAAAGAGTTAGAAAACCCAAGATCCACAGTGAATGGTGTATTGTGAGATGACATCAGTCTCAAGCTACGTCTCACAATACTATTGCTAATAGGACGTTAAGTTGTAAAGCTCATACAAGATTTCACAAACTTAGTGTACACACCCAAAATGGAAAGAGGGTAAAGTGCAACACAATGACCTAGAATACAATATGCAATTTTGAAATTCTAGACAAGGTAATTTCTTGATTACACTATGCAAAATCCTGAAAATTATGTCTTGTAAAAGAAATTTTAAATTCACCCAATGCACTAATTTTATCAAATGAAGCTAAATATGACCAAATTGAAGAAACACAAATTCTACAAACAAAAACAAAGATCTAAGAACAACAAATAGAAATCTAGGAATTAATGTTTTAATGCCTAGAAAATTAGGAAATGACCCTAATCAGGGACTCATTCGCCTTAGGGCGAATGGGTCCTAGATTAGGGTTTTGAAAATTGTTTTTATAGATTTTTGTGTTAATTTTAATAGTTTCCAAATTCTAATATGAAACAACAAGTTACAGTTTTAATTTTCTATGAAATGAAGGTTCAATGCAAATGCAAAATGTGACAAAATGACAACCTAGAAAACCTAATTTGATATGCAATTTTTTCTTAATTTTCAAATGTAAATGAATATGATGCAATGCTATGTAATTGAATTGCAAGATAACTTTTTTTTTTGTATTTTTTAGATTTATAGAATGAAAAAATGCAATTGTAAAACCTTAAATGCAATACAAAGTTAATGCAAACTAAACACCCTAAATGAGACTCAATTCAATGCAAAGAGAGGCAAATGAATGCAAGATCTAAATCTAGGGTGAAAGAGGACTACAAAATTAGAAAATGCAATGATCAAACTCAAGTTCACCAAAATGAAATAAAAAATTAGTTGTGGGGTTATGATAAAAGGAGGTTCACCGCAATGAAAATGACCTATTTGTCTCTATTCATTGAAGGAAATGAGATTCAAACAATGAAACGACTAACAACCAAAAGGTGAGTCAAATGAAGGTATAAATCAACAAATTTCTTTTCTATGCAATGACAAGGGTATGAGTTAACTAACACATTGGGGAGAAAGATTAAAACCATCAAACTACAAAATGCGAGATATAAAATGCAAATGAAAGACTGTACTCAAAACTAATAGAACTGACAATCAAAAGGCAGATCTGGAAAAGGGAGAATGATGTGTACCGGTCACTAAGAGTACCATTTTGAAGCTCACTGAGGACTCGTTCACCCTATGGCGAATGGGTCCTCGTTAAGGCTCTATAAAAATGTTGTCTAGGTTCTCTTCTGATGTGCCTGCACTCCCAGATTCCCAATTCTCACTGTCAAACAACTGGAAATAAATCTTGTATTAGAGTTTCCATGAAATGAAAAATTTCCTTGCAACTTTGACAACTATGCAACTTTCTTCAATTTTTCTCTTCAAAGGATCTTCAACCTAAAACCTGCAATCACACATCAAAGAGATAAAAATGTTGTTTGTTAGGTGAATGGGGGTTTTTCTTGGTCAAACCCCATTTTAGTAATTTAACCTTATAATGAAACATGAACAAGCCTATGTCACAACTCACCAAACCTTTGATAAAACCTTGGATTGTAGATCTACAACTTGCATGAATTATACTCAATGGATGTGGATCTTGATCATAAAACTTGATTTGAAATGATGTCTTTGAATGCTTGAATGGATCTTGAACACTACATCACCATATTAGCTCAAACAACATGCATGATGCAACATGAATTTGACATGATAATGGAATATTGATTGCTGCAATAATCTTCTACAAATCTACTCTTGAATGCCTTGAAATGCTCTTGAAATTCTCTTTTGAAGTCTCATAAAAATTCTAGGATGAAACATAGTGAAATGACCTCTTATTTAAACACATCTTAGCATTAATTCCCAAAATTCAAATATCACAAGTCGACATCTGAATATACATTTGAAATATCACCAAAAACATATTTTAAATTTAGGTCCTAGGCCTAAGTGAGGACCCATAGATGGTGAATGGGTCCTAGGTCACTTACCTAGGACACTTATTCATCAAGGTTAAGTGTTATGTCATGGCATTTATGAATGCCGGATTTTCTCTCTCAGAAATTGCAATTAATTAAGTTTGGATTTGAATTAAAGGGGCCAATTAAGGTATAATTAACCTCAATTAATTAATAAATCTATGGATAAGTGGGAAAGTGTAAAAGGTACACCTTACACCATAAATAAGACACAATTAAGTCCATTTTAATTAATACTTGGCCCTAAACTCAATGTGAATATGTAAAATACATATTACAACACTAATTTAAGGCATAAATTAGCTCATTTTAATTAATAAGGCCCTAAACTCAATGCAAATATGTAAAATACATATTACAACATTAAATTAAGGCTAAATTAAGCTCATTTTATTATTAATATTTGTGCAAGGGGGAAAATCCTAGAAGTATAGACGAGATAAACGTAATTGAAATATAATCTAATCTATAATAAAAAAACTAAACTAGGATATATTCCTACACTTACGAAATGCACAATTAAAACTACTAAATTCAAGAACATGTAAATGAAATGCATAAAAAACAACTAAATTCAATAACAAAACTGTTACCCATCTCGTATTGGAGTATATTCGTGAGGATGTGGTTGCTCATATCATTGCGAAGCCTCCATAGTTTGTGTGCAAAAGATTGAAGAACAATGCATGAATGGTTGATTGAAGGTAAGTTGAGCTCTAACAATGGTGTTTTGGCATTATTTTGTTATTTGAATAGGTTGATTCTTTGATCATTTTTCGTGAGGAAAGAGATTTGTTATATAGAAATTGTGATTTGAAATGGACGATCCAAATTAAACAATGTTGAATCAAGATCGACGGTTGAAGGTTGTTGAGAGGAAATAGACATGAATGATCTGTGCAAAGTAGATTGCACAATTTTTGTGATTGAAGAAATAGATTGAATAATCTGTTGGATTGAGGAATAAATTGATTAGTTAGGAATTATATTGATCAGTCAAGAATAGATTGAGAAATCAGGGGATCGTAATTTGCTCAATCAAAAAAATGGTTGAGAATGATTAATTAATTGATTTAATTAATTCATTCATTTTGGAGTTAAAAGTGCAAATCAAGTTTGACTTTTGTAAACAAAATTGCATTAGTTTGATTTTATTTTTGATAATGTTTTGAATAGTTTATTTAAATTATTCAAATTTGGAGGGAAAGTGAGTTAATTATTATGATTTAATAATTCAATCGACTTAGGGGAATAAAATGATTTAGTGACGTAATTAAATAGTTGGTATTATTTAACTAATGAAGACAAAATAAAGTGAGATTAGGACTTTATTGAATAAATGTAATTATTATGTTGGAGTATTAACAAGGATGAAAGCATGTAAGAGTATAAACATCAATGGAAGGCGAGAGGATCACCGGGACCCTAGCTATCCCCACATCAAAATGTGAAGTTATGTGCTAAGGATGTGATTTTTGACATATGTATTATGCTTTATATGACCCAATGTTTATTTTAATTTTCTTGGGGAAAAAGAGTTGGGTGAATTTCAAAATCCCTACTCGAGTGTTTAGGGTTAGGTCATGAATGGAGGAGATAAAAGGTGTTTTTTTAGGCCTTATTGGAGGGGGGAGTTGAACGGTGGGGGCAGAAGCTTTGCGGGAGAAGGAGAAATGGTTTCGCTGCAAGTATGAGGTAGATTGCTAGTATAATATAGACGTTGCTGCAAGTTCTCTTTGTTGTTTGATGTTGCAATTTCTGATATAGTAGTTTTGTTGCAAGTTTTCCCTTAGTTGTTTTACTGTTATTGAAAGTGATAGGGGGTAATGAAATTAGTTAGAGTGTGTTTCTAGAATGATTGTATGTATATAGGCCTTCCTAGTGAGGATATCAGTGTTCTGCTTCTTGTGTTGAGATACCCATTTGTGTTTGAACCCACAACGAACCTTGTTGTGTGTGAAATGTGTGAAACCTGTATGCTGTTTGCAAAACTTTTGGTCACAAAATCTAAAGGGTCTTTGCTGGTTGCTCTTGGCTCGGGGGTTGGCTAGAGCCTTTGCAGCTTGATGATGCCCATATGGAAGGGTGGAGGGCTTTCCTTCCCATTGGTTGTTTTGAGTTTTTCTTTTTAGATTGCTGATTATAGGTGGTACTTGCCCTCCATGTGCTCAAATCCTTCATTTTACCAATAGATTTGGATGTTAGGCGAGTAAATGGCTATTCTATATCTGCTGAAAGCAAGCAATGGGAAAAATAATATGTATGTGAACAAAAGAATGTGCAATATATGAGAATGTATGTGTTTTATTTTGTGGAAATTTTAGAATACATTAAAAAGGGTATTCAGATATAAAGAATTGTTAAGTGGTGATTTAAAGTAGAACCAACCCATGGGAAATGCATAAAGATGCATAATTGGATTTATGTGATTCTAGGAAGCTTACAGAACATATATCTGTGAAATATGCAAGAAAAAAAAAGAACTATAAGGAGAGTGTAAGTGGTCAATTTTAAATCTTGCTCTCTTTATTTTATTTTCTGTGTAATAAAAAATAAATGAATAAATAAAGGCATTCACTTGTAGGTCCTTATTTACCTCTGTATATGTTCGGGGCCGAATTTAACCCTTGATATTTTGTGTATACGAAAGCATTTGTGACATGATAAGGAAAGATACAACACTATATTTATTTATCCCTTTACTTGAAGGATCTAATCCAAATAAAACCTAATCAAAATTGGGTGGATTTTCACTGCGCATAATTTGACCCAAAAAGAAAAAAATTGAATCTACTTTCAATGCTTTCCAAACAGTGACGCCTAGGCCTTACTTGATGGAAAATTTTCGTCAGGCATGTTATCATGGTTTTGGCAAGCAAAAGAAACAAAGATAGCTCGATCCAAGGGTTGTGATCTACTAGAAAAAAGGATCCAATATGGAGCTACGATCCCCCCTCCTCCATGGGGCGAAATTCTTTGAGGGCGACCCAAATCTTCTTCCTCCTTGCACAACCGCCCCTTGGAAATGTGGTAGGGTTGTTAAAGGATTGAAACAGTAAAAATATGTAAATTAAACTCCACCTAGAATCTATTATCGACAAAAAAAAATGTTGTGCTTTCCCCACCTTATCAGCTTTCGAATCTAGCTTCTCATGGCATGCCAGATCGTGCCTGTTCACAAAGTTTGACGCTTCATTTCTTCTCCTACTCAACTTTTGATGTTTACCGCATAATGCAAGTTAGAGTTGCGTTGTAAAGAGATGGCATATTACTTATTAGTGTTAGGGCAGAAATGAATGAAATCTCAAGTGCCACATAAGGTTGAGGACATGGGTTTTCAAACATGTGCTAGAATCGCTGCTAAGGAGATTCTTATCTCATTGAATTAATTTATGCTGGTGTAAAAAAATTGGGGCATCAACATATGGAAGATTTGTAAAGTTCCACGAATGGTATAGGGCAATATAAAGAATAGCAACAACTTACAGTAGAAAATTGTTGAGCGTAGGCGTCCGTTCCAATGCAAGACGATTAAATGAATCTCAGTTGTTCATCATCTCTTTCACCAAACTCTTTCATTAGTATCGCCCCGTCATTTCTCCAGTCCGAAAAGCTGTAGCTGAAAAACTAAAATGAGGCTTCGATTAAGGTTTTAGAGTAAGTTTATTAAAATGAAAATTATGGCCAAGATCCTTATAATGAGCATATTAAGTTAAACATAATATCGATGGGTGGAGGATATGAATTGGTTTAAGACAAACTGAAACAAGAAATTCTTGAAATCTTATAATCATTTTCTGCTATATTCAAATATTGCGTTATAATAAAATTGAAATTTCTGAAAATCATACCGCCGAAACACTAATACTTAAGCTATTAATTTGATTCACATTCGCATGGTTATAAGCATAAATTCTTTGTTAATATGGTACTGATTAATAATGACCATAGCACTTGCAATAAAGTCTCAGTAAACTTCCAAACCATTATGTTCTACTTGCCTTTGAAATTTAAAGGAGGCCCTAAAAACAAAATCTCATTCATGAAGAGCTTTACATATTAAACTAAACCTTTTTAGAGTTCTAATTTAAAAAAAAAAAAAGAAAAAGAAAAGAATCGTGAGTTTTCTTTATAAGCTTAAACCATTTGTTTTAGTATTAGTATCACATTTTTCTGGTAAAATAAAGTTTTAAAAGAAAACAACAATAATAGTTGTTTTTTCTTAATTCTTTTTGATAAGTATATATATAATAAATTTTAATTGGGATATTTGTTTGGTTTTATATTTTTATCGTATCTTATTTATTGTTTTTTGTCAAAACTTTTAAAGTGATTAATCGGAATAATTTAATGGTTTTATTGATAAAATCAATAAATTTTATTTAGATTAAATAAATTAAAATTTGAGAATCTCGTGAGAATCATATTTGTATTAATGCTTATATGAATATTTAACTTAGGACATTATTAACACTATAGAATAATAATAATAATATCGTTAGGGCTAGTAATAAAAATATTGCCACCAAAAATAATAGTTAATCTCATGAGGGATTAATAATACTTTCATTTTTGTGTGTAGCATGTTGTCAAGGTGAGGTTTGACATCGATAATCCCATAACCTAATTATTTGGGTCATCCCATCCTTGGTTTAAGGGTGTGCACAATGTATTCCATACAGTCAATGCCATTTACTTCCCTTACCTCACTTTAGGGCGACGTGTTGTCAATGATGATAGTCATTCATCACCAGGCAATACATATAGAATGGTACCATGTATGCATATGGTTAACTTTGTTGAAGTTTACAATGGTTTCAAAAAAAAATTGGGCATGTTTTTACCCTTCCTGTACAAAAAATTGGGGCATCACAATAATGATGTCGATGATGTGAAAATGTCATTTACAGTGTGTGGTATGTTTTTAGGTCAATTTTACATGTCTATATTTTGCCCCTCTTTGATACAAAGTATTGGTTGCTTTGTCTCAAAGATTCGATGTTAAGATCAAGATTTTGAAAAAAAAATTATGCCCCACTAGACTTCGGTGGTTAGTGGAATGATGGTAGGACTTTGTGTTGCCCCTTTGAGAGGTTGGCCGAAAATTTTGATTTTGAGGTCAGGCTCATAACACTATTCTATTTCAATTTAGTTGCATAGAGAGCAAAAAAATTAGGTTCATAGGTCCCTCGTTGCTTGTTTCAATGTTTTTGGGAAGTCCTAATTTGAATGTAGGAAGGTTCCCTAAGTAAAAATTAGGGTTCCGTAGGTAAAATCTAGGGTTTTTAAGGGTTTATATAAGTAATTAGGGTTGTGATTACCTCATTTGTGCTTTGATCCTATAGTGAAATCTTGCCTCCAGATTTTCCATTTTGTCAGTTGTCGAGGAGCAATGTCTAGGATTCAGGGAGCCCCGCATCATTCATACTTGGTTCGAGAGTTTGGACAGCCTACAGGTGCAGTAGCCTGATATGTACCCTCTTACTTCTCATTTTTGTCTTGTCATGTGTTAGGTCTCAAAAGTGCAGGTTTTGGGACCTTAAGAGGGTGTCAGTCTCTTAGTACACTCTTAGCTAACAAACGAGGCAAATAAGGTTACTCACCTCCTACTCTTTAGGCTCTACTAGACCCAAGTGGGTGTACCTAGATGATATAGCAAATTTTGAAGCATATGATATCTAATCTAAACAATCTACTCACTATGGCACATGGGATTGAGGTAGATGTGAGTTTTAATTGCTACTTCCTATTGAAAATATTGGTGATGAATAAATTTTGTGTCAGAGTATTTAAAAAGACTAGTTCCTATACTATTGGGTGAATGGGGTCAAAATATGGGTGATGATTATGGAGACAATTTTGTGTAAAGTAGATGGATTTACTCCCTAGCTTAACTCAAATAATTGGGCACCTTAAATATTTGTGCCTAGTGCAAACGTGCTAGTACATTAGTTACTTGAACTCTTCTTAATAATCCCAATGATATCCCCTTACATTACTATGAGATCGTGAAAGGATTTAATTCATATGTGATAGGAAACTAATTAAGATGATCTTTTAAAAGGACTTTAATCTAGATATGAACCTATTAAAAAAAACTCTTAAAAAGAATTTGAATTCCTTTGCACACCGAAACCAATCAACAATACCATACAATTACAACAAATGTGTATTGACAAATCAAATGTACATCCATACACTTAATCTGAATAACATAAAAAACCACTTTGCAGACAACCAAATTACATGTGAGCATATGAGTCCACACAACTGTTGAATACTTGAAAGTAAATCAGTATTTATGCATAACCTTCTCCATTGAATTTATCTTTGAATAATATGCATTATGAAAAGAGTTTTTTATATGAAATGGATAAGACGAAATTTGCAATCTATCTTCTTACTATGCCTACTTTAAAATGAAAATATATTGTGATGATCCTTTCAATCATCATAAGTTCAACAATATATATCAATATCTTAAAGGGGGCATGCCTCTTCACAAGAGTCTTTTGGAATTAACAACAAATAAACATAAAATATTAAGCTCTAGTGAGCCATAAATGAACTTTTGTCATATGATCCAAGTAATCATGCCTCCCATGAGTGTCAGCATCTTCTACAGCATTCCTTGCAGCTATTTCCATGATCACCATTTACTCCAAGTGTTCATATGTCTCATCTAACGTTAAGTCCTCATTCTTGGTTGCTTCCAAGGCTCTATGCAACACCAATCTACACTCCTCTATCCATCCATTCATGTCTTCCAACTCTCCACCATCCTTGAACAATGTAGGCACTCCTTCCTTTGCAACATCTATGAGTTCCTTCATATCTGCCTGAAGCTCATTATAATACTCCTTGTGTTTCCTCAAAATATCTTCAGTAGCTATGATGGATCCACTATCAGAAGGATTTTTCTTATGTGCTTCCTGGATCTTTTCATGAATTCGGTCACTCACCCTTTTATGCTCTTGAATTACAACAACTTTTGGAATGAGTCCCCCACAACTTGTTCATCCAGACCATCAAGTTGGTATGCCTTTTCTAGAACACTGTAGAGAGTGTATCATATTTGATTATACTTACTAGAACATGCACATCTGATTCTTCACCCTTGTCATGTGTTTGAGAGCATTCTCCTTGAGTTAATAATCTGGTAGACCCCTTGAGTGTTTTTTTAACCATGTCCTTTAGGAAATCATTTTCTTTAATCAATTTCTCATTGTCCATTTTGTACATGTCTCTTTCTTTGATCAACATCTAGATTTGTGATTTATTCAATTTTGCTATATTAATACCAATGCCAGCAATAGCTACAAGATCAATTTCTTTGACCTTTAGTGTCATTACATGGTCGAATGCTTTCTCAGTGTCAATGATTATAGATTTCCTATGTGGAGGATATAGAGCCCAAATCATTAACGAATTCTCATCAGGATTATACCTTGATCCAGTATATACCTCTGTCACTCCTTTTGGGGTAAGCTTATGTTTAGAATCGCTGTTGTGTAAAAAACTATCAAAAACCAGAGCTGAATTCAAATCCAGACCAAGAAAAATCATGACACCGGACTCTTCTAATAGTTTTCTTCCCTTTTCTGGAGTCATTGTCTTCATTTCATTGTCCACATCCGCCAAAATATGCTAGTATGCTTTTGAGAATAAGACTCAAAATAAAATTGTTTGTAATAATTTTTCAATGAAGTTGTAATACTCCTAAGATTAAGATATTGTAAGGCTTTTGAAAGCCATAACTTTGTTATCTGAATAGGAGAATACTTTGTAACTTCTTATCGCAGGTTTTTAAATACTTACACTTGCAGATTTTTAAGTGTGAAGCTTCTTTTGAAGAGCACTTTTAGACAAAGGGTTGTTTAGAACGGTCAAAGTGACCTTGCATGTTCTCCTCTTGAAGACTCGATAGGGGTCATGTTGAGGATAAATCCGAACTCATTTGGAGTTCCTGAAGTATTTTATCGAAGATCTTGTTGTTTCAGACGAACGAGACCCGAGTTGTGTGGTGGAGCCTTGAATCAACTATTCTGAAGTATAAAGGTGAAGGAATATTTCAGGCTGAGGCATGTATACCATGCTCGAGCAGTTGGAGGAATAATAGAAGCATGTCAGAAAAGATGGTGAGAGATGCAGAATGTGAACTACCCTGTGAGAAGCACTGAGGGATAGGTATACCATACTCAGTTTTCTTCTTTCTTTGGATATGTTAAGTTCCATTCTTAACTGCATCATGAGAAGTTGTGAAGTCAGCACATTGCCAAAGAGTAAGACCTCAACAATAGAGGTGGAAGTGTGAATGTCCTGATGTTTTGACCATGGAAAATGGCAAGATGCAGAATGGGAGGTGTTTTAAAGGAACTGTAAACTTTTGGAGACCAAAAGTTCTTCAGTGGGGAGGTTTGATCCAGGTGGATCTCCTGAACCTGAAAATTGAAGTGTTCCAATTTCTCCCTAAATCAGTGCCAAGATGAAGAGATAATAATCTTGAATTCGACGCAACTTGAATGGGCGAAAAAGGAGTCAGTTTGCTCAAGTTACGCGCAGTCAAAGTTCGGTCAAACCTAGACCAAAGGCCCATCAGAGGCGGAAAATTTGACCGACTCTGAATTAGTCGAAAGTGGTGTCAATTCGAAGAGCTCAATGACACAAACCCAATGATGTTCATTTCATCAAAATCTGAGCTCGTACGTTCGAGATATTGCCGGTGAAAGCTCAATCAAAGGTCGGTCAACCCACGTACCACGAGGCTTGAAAAAGGTCAAAAAATGGCATCATCAAAAGTGGTCAAATTTGGTACCATTTTGAAGAGCTCATCGAGAGCTTTCCAACGTCATTCATTTCGTGCAAATCAGAGCTCGTATGTGCAAGATATGGAAGGTCAAAGTTTGTGGTTGATTGGGTTGACTTCAAGGTACAATGCTGACATCAACATGATGTCATTATGCTGACTTGGCAGATGAGTCATTGTACAAATGGTGACATGGACCAATCAAGATTTGACACGTGGCAATGATCTTCGACAATGGGGCATCTAGGTGGCATGATGACATGGCGATGAATTGGCATTTCCAGTGAATCAGATCGTGACACGTAGCGGCATGTTAGTATGCCACGTGGTGCTCCATATCTATCTCCTTTGGCGTCAGTTGTATGTTTTTTCAAAAAGAGTGGCTGAGGGTTCAACCCTTGACCTCCACCAAACTAGGCGTCGACCCGACCGCTCTGCCACACATATTGGCTTTACCATATTTGGATCGACGGTTGGTTTTGTTAACAACCAGGCCGAATTTCATTTTAAAAAATGTAGAAGGTCGGGGGATGGAACCTCCGACCTCTCCGGCCCTAAAATATTAACCTATCACTAGGCCATTGAGCGGTTCTGAGATTGATGGCGGGTTTGATGATTTTGATGAAATGATAAACCCGTTTCCCCCTTATCTTCAACTAATACTCCCTAAATTTGAAAAGTCAAAAATCCTAATAAATGTACAAATAAGTCTTGTAAGCTGGAAAATACAATGAATGAAGGGCTCGAAATAATTTTAGGTGATTTTTAAATATCCTGAATAATTTTCAAAGATTATTAAGGGATATTATGAAGATTTTTATGGGATAGAGATTTATCCCAAATCAATTGGTTTTACACCAATTTGGGAAAATTCAAATGTATAAAAGGTGAGCTAAGAAGCCTTATTGGGCATCGGATTCTTGCTCTTTCCTCTTTGCTATTGAGCAATGTTGTGAGGAATTTGAGAGTCGAATTTGAGATCTCATTCTTGCTCTTTCCTCTTTGCTATTGAGCAATTTTGTGAGGAATTTGAGAGTAGAATTTGAGAGAGTTATTGCTCTAAATCTATAGTAGGTCCTTATTAGGCAAAGCCAGTGTTTTTCACCTTTTGTAAATCACTTTTAGCTTTGAGTGCTTTTGTGAAGTGATTCAGTGGAAACCTTGTTAGGACTTTGTGGATAGGATGCAACATTTTGTAAAAGCAGTTTTGTAAGAGGCTCGTCTAGAGTTGTACTGCTTGTTCAGAGAATTTTTATTATATTGGTCACTCAATTCAGCTAGACCCGAAGACGTAGTCCATTGGATGAACTCTGTAATCAAATTTGAGTCTCTCTCTTATTATGCTTCTGTCATTTCATGTGTTTTCTTAACTATAAGGTTCTTATTTTCCGCATTTGGACTAAGTTTATCAGTTGAGTAATTTGCACACATAGTTGAGCTCAAAAGGTTAATGTGTGGATTTTCATATTGGATTCATAACGTTAACCCAAGGTCTTGGTGGTGAAATTTTACTGAGGAAGCACTCGAAAAGTTTTTCAGATCAAGTACTCAACAATTGGCCCTCATTATTAGGTGTGATGTATGTGACCGATTCCCTTAGTGCTTTTCCTTTATGCTTAAACAAGAAAGATCTGAACTCAAGGGACTTAATGAACTAATCATCTGAGATAAAGTACTTACAAGACAACTATTTGGTATCTGCATCAGAACCTTCATCAACTTCTTGTTCTCTATTAGAAGGTTGATACTCTTTAATTCTTGACTTAGAGATCTTGTCAGTTTTACCTTGATGTTCCTTTTCACCAACAACTTTTTCACTTCCAGAAGACATCATTTCTACCTCTTCTATTTCTTTTAGTTGTTGCTCAACCTTCCTGTTATACTCATCGATGGCCAACTCATCCTCCCTTTCCTCCATATTTCTGATTATATCATCCTTCAGGTAGGATATATGTCCATATCCACCCAAATTTACTTTTTTTCTAGCAGCATCGATGTATCCTTCAGGATCAAATCCCTTCCTTGGTGTAGCTCTTTTTGAATTGAAGTGTGATAATTTATCTAGAATTAAATCATACCCCTCTTTCGACAACACAGTAAAATCCCCAAAGCACACTGTACTTGGCATGAATGATTGTTTCTTATAGGAACTTAGATTCATAACACTTGAGTAATCCATCTGCTTAATAATTTCCAAGTATGCAATTCTTTTTGGCACTGTTTTCGGTAGAAGAAAAGGTGTATCCTCAAAACCGTATACCCTAATCATGGTGGCATCGATATAACAATACCAATCACCCCAATTATGTCCAACAGTTGTGGGTCCATCAAAATCTCTGGGCCTCATAAATATTTTAATCTCATCAGTCAAGGAATAATCACAGGGGTGATTAAAAAATATATAAAATGTTTTAACAAAGTACTCTTCAAAAGAACATAGTTATAATTTAAGAACCTGTTGTCCCAAATAGTGGTCCACAATTGTATTGGCAATGGCTGACCCTCCTTATCAGATTGTGTAGTTTTCAATTCTTTTGGCCACATCCCTATCTCCTAGCCATATCCCTATCTCCTAACCATAATATAATATTAAATGCATGAGAATAGAATAGTGTTTGAAGTGCAATGTGGAAGATCCATTTTTTATTGCCGTCAACCTTGAGTCAATCTCTTTGGCAATGTAAGAGGCATAATCAAATGGTCTAGCATTATGGCATTGAACATCTACTACAACCACCATTGGTCTTATCGACATGAATTCAAAAGCCTCAGTCCCCAATACTTGACACACTGAGAGATATGTGTGCTTCTAGTAAGGTTTGAATAAGTCAACATGAAAAGGAGGCCCATCGTTGTATTCAAGTGGGACAAGGTATCCATCCTTTCTAGGCATATGTAAGGGAAATATCCACCCTTTGTAAATTGTGTCCATTCTCCAATACTCCCTCTCCAAATCCTCATTTGCAATTGGCTCATCACATGTGCCACTTAGGTTAAAAACCTTTGAAATTTCAGTCTTGGACACATATATGAATGGCTCTCCTTGTAAATTACAGATAGCTTTTAGGTTGGGATTGTAGTATTTAGATAGGAGTTTTACAAGTTCCACATTTATAAATACATTTGGGACAACTAATTTTCCCAAATCAAAGTTCCAAGGATTCCATACCGGTTTGAACCTATTTCTTTGATGATAGTGGAACATAAATAACTCATATCTCCTAACAAAAGTCCAAGTATCTCCTATATGTCTACATTTGTCTTCAAATTTTTCTATATTGTCCCTCAGTTGTGCAAACCTCCTAGCCTTCAGCCCTAAACCAGTTAATTGATTGATGAGGTCTTGGTTGAACTTCTTTTCTCTTGATTTTGACTCTTCCCTTGTTTCAGTTCATTGTTTTGACCACCCTCACCCTGTTGCTTCCTACTTTTGGCTTTCATAGAACTCGAGCCCTCCATTGTCAATTCTTCAAGGAACATAATCAAATTATAATTAATTAATTACAAAGGAGTTCATGGGCTTACTTGTGAATTGTCAGTCGCAATGTACTCCTTGAATTTTGCTCGACCTCCCATGCTCGCTTGTTGTAACTTCTGAGAATTCCTTTTGTTTTTTCTCTTTTGGTCAAGAATGTTCATATGGAGTTCATTTGTGCAACCATTAATGTTTGCCACTAGAATTGAATGCAATGGTCTTTTCAAAATTTGAATTGTCAGAGTGACAAAAGATTGCATCCGTGAGACTCTCCTATCTTCAGGACGATTTGTGTTTCTCATTTGTCATCATCTTTGTTTATACACTCGTGATTGATCGCTAGGACATAACTAAATGTCTCTTCAATCGGAAATGTCCCTGTGGTTCTTCTATTTCATTGGGAAAATCATCTAATACTTTCACTAGTGATGTGCAATGGACTTATCTTTTGTTTTTCAACTTGTATTATTTTGAGGGGAAAATTGTAAAGTTTCCCCGATGTCAAAAATAGTCTTAATCATTAGGAGTCCCTTTGGCCATCACCCAGTGTCTCTTCAATGAGTAAACAAGCTATTCTATATCACCATCAAGCTGACATGATCCATCACCAAGACAATAGAATGCCCTATAGATGTGTTTTGGTCTCCCTGATGTGTTTTCTCTATCGCTTTGTTAACTGGGAAGAGTCGGTGAGACTTTCCCCGAAATCATTCTCATCGGTGTGACCTTCATCATTGGAGAGACCTGAGAGATTCAATCTGATTATACACATCTCTGTGATATGTTCCTTCCTTTGCTTTATCCATTTATATGAATCGAAAAGACTCCCCAAAACCTCTTTCATCGGTGTGACCCATAAGGTTGGTGAGATCCGAGGGATTCAAGCTGATGATATATGTCTCCCTGACACAACAATCCTTCAGTTTTATTAGCAAGAGTATGTGTATTTCTTGCCGATGGAGTCTCCGTTAGTGTGACTCTTGAACTCGGCATGACTTGAAAATTTTTCTCTGACTGCTTTTCTCATGCTGATGGACCTATGTCGGTAGAACGATAGGCATTATCGTACCGATTATGCCATCCTGTTATCTCTAGGGCTTTTTATAGTTGTGACCTTGTGTATTTCTTCCCGACATGCGAAAAACACTCAAATGAAGGATTTGTGACTTATTGATCGGGAAGACATATGTATGATCTCTCTGATAAGGAGAAATTATTCATGATATGAGAAGCATCTCTACTATATTTTGGCTAGGCATGGAATGATAATGGAGCTGAATGATGAAATGAAAAATGGCAATGAAAAATAAAGATAGAGCCCGAGGAAGAAACTCAAAGGCACATAGATCAATTGTTTTTGTCTTTTGCTCTGATATGATCAAGGGAATATTTGTATGCAGTAGGCCATATTTATGGGACTGTGGAATGGATCTTGTCACACAATTTTGAGTGATTTTCCTAAATCATGAGATCAGAGTATGATGATCTTCAGTGGGAGAAAAGGACAAATAGATGGAGGGTGGTGAAAAATGTGGAATTTTTTTAGTCCTAACACCATGTTCTCATAATTTGTGTATAAAGTTCTAGTAAAAAGCATAGATTTTTAGGTTTTCAGTGCACTTGCATCGATTTCTGCGCATTTCTCATTTTGGAAAACTCGCTTCTATCTTGTTTTTGCACACTTGACTTAAACCTATGATTTTGACTCAATTTTTCACCTTTGCAACTTGCATTTGCTCTATTTTTTCGCCTTTGATTGCTAGGCTATGTTTTATGCACACTTGCTTTAGTTTTGCGCACTTGTAAAATTTCTTCACTTTTGATATTTTTGCACTTGTAATTTCTCCTCGCACTTGCTCTTTTTCATCGTTTTTGCTAATGAAATCATCGCTTTTGCTAAATTTTGCTTAATTTTGTCTCTTTCGGATCCTAAGTCTCATTTTTTCATTTTACATGTTTAGAGCGAAACCCTAACATCGTGGGTTAAAATTATTGTAGGTGGTCCTTAAACAACTGAGACGAGGGAGAGATGACCGTTGGATCTATTCAATCTGATTGCTGACTTTGATGTTTTGTAGTGAGATTTCCTAGATAAGGTCAAGCTTCATCATATTTGTGACATGCCTCGCATCCGATCTCACATAGTGATGATGGTCATGCTCATGGAGTGGTGGCATTTAGAGACTTCTTCGTTCCATTTACCTAAAAGAGAGGCCACTATTACACTCGAGCATGTGTGGAGGATTCTCTGCATTCTCATCCATGGTGATCTCATGATATACCATGTTCCATGGGGTGCTCATGCCATGCAGAGTGTGTTGGGTGTCAAACACTTGGAGGTTTGACACTCCGAGATTGATTTATTTGAGTTCATTGGTAGTGTAGATTCATTTCCCTTATTCTTTGTGGTTTGATTTTAGGACTATTTGTTCCTGATAGGAGAGGTCATTAGTTCCTTATTGGATGGGGTATTTGTATTGAGGGTATGCTTGAGTAGGGGACCATATGCACTGGGTCTGTGTCTTCTTGCCCACCTCTATAGAGATATGCATGAGGTTGTATATTGGGGTGGGAAATCTATTTCCATAGGTTTCTATCTTTTGCATATATGGGCCTGAGAGCACATTACAGTTGCTCGGCCTGATGGTATAAAGGATTGTACTGCTGGGGATCCAAAATCGTATCATTATGGAGATTTCTTACATTACACCTTGCTTAGGGATCTTCTATACTAGCATCGTGTGTTTGATGACATGTCAAGTTTTTCTTGGAGACCCTATATGGATTGTGAGGCATGGCCGAAGGATCCACAACATCTCGTGTATTGTCAGTAGACTAGATGGTTGATTGGTCACTCTCACTCTCTTCTAGAGCGATACTTACCTGACATAATATGTCATCATTTTGGAGAGAGATAGGGCCTATTTATTGAGACTTATGAGGCTTAGTTTGGTCAGACCACCAAAGAGGTTTGAGTATGGGGTCATTTGGTAGATAGAGATGTTGCGATTTTTGCTTTCAGAGCTCTTGCCCCAGTTGGATGGGGTTAGCCAATGGCTCTAATAGATCTGGGTACTACTCCTGATTTTGATCAATGGTGGGTACAACGTGTGTCATTAAGGTTCTCAGATCCTAGGGGTGATCCCATAGTCGATATAGTATGAATTACAAGTCGTCACGGGGAGTGACAACATGTTGAGGTCCTAGCTAAGTAGCTTGGTCAGGTTCAACAGGATGGAGCATAGAGTGATTAAGCACAAGATTAGGGTCAAGTTCTAGGTCTCCCTCCACCACTTGGAGATGGAGGTATATAGTTATCTCAAATGACTATTGCTAGAGATGTAGAGATATTGTGGTGATAGGCCATTGAGGTGCAGATTGTCACAGTTTTCGCATAGCGAGAGAGATTCAATGTAGAGAGAGACATAGAGATTGGTCATCATCTCATTGCTCAGACATAGTTATAGAGTGTTACTGCTGAGAGGGACATTTTGAGGGCAGAGTGTTTATGAGCTAAGCAAGATCGTTTGTTACATATGTCAACATACTATTAGACTTTGTATGATGCCATTATTCTTAGGGTTGCATGGTGTCCATGGTTTGGAGAGCCTAGTGTTGCAGGAGGTGGAGGTGGTGTTGAGTTAGGTGGGTAGTCTTTCAGATAGCCAAATCTAGATGATGCTCTGCAACCTGGTCTATATAGTTCTCTCCTTCTTGTTGGACAATTTTCTATATGTATTTGATCTTTATGATGTTGTTTGTTTTGGGACATATTGCAAACATGACTTTTGTATATATATTCATCAACCCAATTGAGGCCTCGTATATATATTATTTTGTATTATCCTATCACACTTGTTTTCATGATGATGGTGTACTATGAAATTTTCCCTTTTTTGATAATGATGTATATGAGATATACCTTCTTTGATTCGGCTCATTCCTATGTTTATGTGACAATCATGGATGATGATGTATGGTTATATATGTGTTTTTGTACTTTTCTAATGTATGCATATGGTATGAATGGATGGATCATATATTGTTTTATATGATTTTTTTATTATGGATGATCAATATATCATTTTTTGATATATGATGTTGATATGATGTTGGTATATGATGGAAGTGAGTCGTTTATTCATGATACACAATGTTTTAATTGTTTTCATTATCATCATGATATGTATTGACGACATTTTGGATGCAGAATGGATATGGTACTAATGATATTGTGATGTAGGATGGATGTTAGTTAAAGAAATATTTGATAGAAATTTGATGTCATTAGTAGTTGATGAGTTTTCTTTTGCTTTGTTTGGAGACTTTGCAGTTTGAACAATCTTGTTTGATGTAGCAAATATATATGATACACTAGGGTATTAATGAACAAGGTGACTTTGTATTCATTGCATGGACTTTGACTCTACAAACAAAGAGTTTTCTTGTTCATACTTGACATACGAAAACTTTGTTTAAAGTATATAGTCGGGTTGTGTTAAAAACATTTCTAATCAGTCACACACAGAGGTATAGAATACCTAACACGCAACTGCTTCACAATTTTTTTCAACACAACTTTCATACACTCAATAAAGCAAGTATTTGCCATGGTAATATTACAAAAATATATCACAAACAACAATTGAAATGATGCTCAATTGCCCCCATTCCTTCTTCTCTAAATCCTTATGGACATCCTTGAGAGATCCGAGGAATGAGTCAATAAAATAAATAAAAAATATAAGAATATTTAAAAAGATCAAAACAATGTTGAATTATCACTTGCCATATTTTTTTGAGGTTTCAAGACTATTATCCTTTGTTGATCATGTCTATCATATGAACATATCCATTAAGGCATATCTCAGGATGTTGTTGGTGAATTGTCAAAAGATAGGTAGTTGATACTCTGGCATTATTTTCATCTATTTATAGTTAGATTTTTGTGATTGTTTGCTTGATAGTTCTAGCTTTTGATGTTTTCTTTATTTGTTTTTTTAATTTTGTCAAAGGGTGAAGGTGGTGATTTATTTATTATGGGTGAACAATTTATTGCATATTTGTGATGATGGAGATAGTACTTTTTGATTTTCTATCTTATGATATTGTTTTTGTTGTTTTCAAGGGACTAAACTAGGGCCTCAAGGGCTCATCAAAGATAAACCTTGCCTACATTATACACGTAGAGGCTCATAGTTCAATTGGTTTGAATTCTTTTGACCTTTTTTGTTTTGTGAATGTTTTTGGATTTTGTATTTTTCTGACTAAGTTGAAATAAAGCATGATAGAAACCTAAGGGGAGTGACCTAAGGTCTTGGGGCTAATCAACCCTGCCTACATTGTACATGCAGAGGCCACGTAGTTTGACTAGTTGACTCAAAGAATGATTTTTTTTCGATAAACATTTGATAACTTGATATTCCACTTCTATGTCTAGAGGATATGTTGTGGGAAATCTACTTGAACTAGCTATGGGGTTCAAGCAAATATAGATATCTTAGAATGTTTGAGTGAAGGAATAATCCAATGATGTTGTTTTATTTTTTATTGTTTTTTCAAATGTTTTTTATTATATTGCTTTTGGATGTTTTTAATTTTGTTGTGTTTGGATGTTTTTGATTTTGTTGTTTTTGACCATGATAGGATGCACAATGATCTAATCCACGACCAACTTCAAGAAGTTACCCCCAATTTGAGACAAGATGACTTTCCTAAATCAGTATCAAGCCATGGTTGGACACATGCTTTATTATATGATAAATGGGTGAATGTTGTGGATAGTACGAATAGATAATGATGCAAGTCTTATTCAAATATAGCACTTGTTTGCTAGGTTTTCACTATAGTACCTATTCGATGAGTACCACAAAGTGGTTTTCACTCAAGGAACATTTTATTTCTCTTTACTATTTTTCGTATTTTTGATTTTTTTGTTCTTCTTTATCTTTTCCATTTTTTTTGGATTTTTACCCTTTTGTCTAGGGTATTCTGAAAGTGCTTCATGTGTAGAACTCCTTGAGGTGGTTGTTGTTTAATGGTTCAGGTAAAGGTTCTCCTTTAGAGTAGCCAATTGATAGGCCCCAGAACCGTAGCTTGCTATGATGACAAATGGGCCTAACCAGTTGGGTTCAAATTTCCCTTTTCCATCTTGATTTAGTTGTACCTTCTGATTCTCCTTGAGGACCAAGTCACGAATTTGAAATTTTATGTCTTTTATTTTCTTTTCATAGCTTTTTTGAGCTGATTTTGATAAACTTGTAGATGGTTTAACGTGGTCAAATTCCTTTCATCTAGTAGATCTAATTTATTTAGCCTGGATATCCTATATTCTTCATTGTTGACCATGCCTTTTAATGAGATTCATAATGAGGGGATTTCAACCTCGATAGGTAAGACAACCTTTGATCCATAGACTAAGGAAAATGGTGTATCACCTGTAGGTGTTTAGATGCTTGTTTGATAAGCCCATAGGGTTGGGTTTAGCTACAAATGCTAATCATGACCAACTTCATTAATAATCTTTTTGAGTATTTTCAATATGGTTTTATTAGACCCCTCAGCCTAATTGTTTCCTTGGGGGTAATAAGGCGTGGAAAATCTATGTTGGATAGAAAATTGAGAGAAAAGTTCTTGGAAATCTTAATTCTTAAATGGGGTTTAATTGTTTGTTATGATTGTCTGGGGAATTCCATACCTACAAATCAGATAGTTCAAAATAAATTTTGATATCTACTTTCTAGTGATATAGGTTAATGGAATTGCGTCTATCCATTTAATGAATTTTTTTTTTGCTGTGATAATGAAATTGTGCCTGTTAGATGAAGCAGGTGAAATATTACCTAGCAGGTCTAATCCCCATTGTGAGAAAGGCCATAATATTGTGATGGGTCTCAACTCCCATGCAGGTGCATGAACTGGATCACTATGTTGTTGGCATTGATGACACTTTCTAGAATACCGAATGCATTCCTATTCAATGGAGGGACAATAATATCTTGTCCTAAGCAGTTTTTGGACTAGGTTAGGTATGCTAGAGTGGGACCCACAAACATCTTTGTGTACCTCTTGTAAGGTTGTGTGTGCTTCTACTATGTTAAGATATCAGAGTAACATACCATCTAGACTACAACGCTATATGGTATCTCCTAGGATTGTAAATCGAGAAGTCCTATAGGTGAAAGTTTTCTTTTGAGTGGACGTTAGGTCAAGTGGTATAATACTTAGGAACATTTTGTGGAATATCAAGCAGTGAGCCTATTGTTGCCATTGCATTGACAACTCTATTATTGATTTGAGGAACTTGCTCAAAGGTTATTGTGATAAATTATTCCTTGAAGTTGTCCACCATCCTTTTATATGACATCATCTTGTTGTCTTTTGTCTGGTATTCGTCATTCACCTATTTGATCACTATCTGAGAATCTCCAAAGACCTATAGCTCTTTTATTCTCCATTCAATAGCCATTTTGAGCCCTATGATAAGAGCTTCATACTCTGAGATATTTCTCATGCATGGAAAATTGATCCTATATTCCTTGGGTATACTATCTCCCTATGGTGAACACCTACTCCAGAGCCATGTTGAGTGTGAGATCTGTCAAAGTATAGAATCTAATAGCATGTCTATTTTATCATCAAGATACTCTCATCTAGAAAGTCCACTATGAGAGGTTTGTGATCATCTATGGGTGCTTTGACCAACTGGTCTGTTATGATTTTTCCCTTGATGGCTCTTCTATCCATATACTCTATATCAATTTTTCTTAGAATCATCAACCATTTATTAATTCGGCATGTTAGGGCTGCCTTTGCTAGTAAGTACTTTAGTGGGTCTAATTTTGAAATCAGCTTTACCTTCCTATTTAAGATGTAGTGTCTCAGGTTTTGTGTCACAAATACGATTGAGAGACACACTCTTTCAATGGGAGACTAGTTCAAATCATATCCCACCAGTGTTTGGCTAATGTAGTAGACCACTCTTTATTTTTTGTTATTATCTAATTGAGCTAGGAGATCTCCCAACGCTACTTGTGTGATAAACATGTAGAGCATCATTGCCTTGTCTAAGATAGGTGACTTGAGTACATGAGGAGTAAGTAGGCACTCCTTGACTTGTTGGAATACTTGGTCACATCTCCTATCCCACTTGAAAGTGATATCCTTGTGTAGAAGATGAGTGAAAGGGTGGCATTTAGCTAGCATTGTGTGATAAATTGCCTGATGGATTGTAACTTTCCTTGTAAACTCCTCAAATGTTTTAGTGTTATTGGTGGAGACATTTCTAGTATAGCTTTTACTTTTGTAGGATACAAATCAATCCCCATTCTTGACACTATGTATCCTAATAGTTTTTTAGATGTTACTCTGAACACTCACTTCTTAGGGTTGAGTCTCATATTATATTGTTCAAGCCGATCAAACACCCTTGTAATATTTGACAAGTGATCTTCCCTTTTGATAGACTTTGCTAGAATACCATCCACATAATATTCCAGGATGGTGTGTAGCATATCATGGAATATGGCTGTCATTTCTCTTTGATATGTTGCTCTTTCATTCTTTAGGCCAAAGGGCATTACATTCCAACAAAAGATCCCCTAGGCACAAGTAAAGGTTGTTTTATGTTGATTGTATGGAGAGATCTTTATCTAGTTATATCTGAAGAAACCATCCATTAAGGATAGCATCTCATGCCCTACTATTAGATCCACAATCATGTCAATACTTAGCAATGCAAATTTGTCCTTTGGATAGGCCTTGTTTAGGTTTGAAATCTATGTAAATCCTTATGCCCCAGTAGGGTTTGACACCGGTACCAAATTTGATATCCATTGTGGATAATCAATGGGTTTATTAAAATCCATGCCTAGTAGTTTCTTTAGCTCTACCTTTACTAGTAATGCTATCTATGGATGCATTTTTTTGTGTTTTTGCCTGATAGGATTTGCTCTAGGGACTACAACTAAATGATGTACCACTAATGTCAGATCTAGTCCATGCATGTCAACATAGGTCTAGGAAAATTTTACCTTTCTTTCATTGATGAATGTTGTGAAATTTTCTTTCTCTTCAGGATCAAGTGATGTTGAATGGTATGTGATATTTGGATTCTTTGCGATGCCAACATTTATGTACTATGCTTCTTCTATTAGGAGCATTGATCTTTCTTGGAACTCAGATATGGGGAAATTGAACCCTCCATCCTCGGGTGCCTCTAGGAGGTTTTCACCTTCGGATACATTCTTTATTTCCTTCTTTCCTAGATCTGATAGAGCCACAATGTGGTTTTCTCTAGGGGACCTTGCTTTGATCTTTATATTTTCCTTTTCATTTTTGCAACTAGAGAGTTTAATCTCTCCACCAAAGTATGCATCCTATTCAAGCTCCATGACGAACCCTACTTTGTGATCTCCTGCTGGTATGTATGTTCATTGTCCCATGAACTTTGTGTTTGTCTCATCATTCTGGAATTGATCCAAAACAAGTGTTTGTTGTTGTTAGTCCTAAGCAATTAGTTGTGGGTAATAGAGTGGGAGGTTATCGTCATTGTCTATAAAGATTACGAAGGTTGGTGAAATGGTTAGTATGGCTCTAGTACCTTTTTCCCATTGGGTGTCTAGGTCATCATTACTAGAAGTGGGGGAACTATATCCAGTGAAAAATGAAGGAGAGTCCCATTCGTATTCATTAGAATTTGTTCTAGATTGATAATAGATATTGGGAATGGTTTTGATAAACTGGTGAGGGAATCTATCAATGCTAAAGTTGTCGGATAAGTTCAATGGGTAAATCATTGTCCATGATATGGTAGGTATCTAGTACCTTAACGTTAGTAGAAGTTTCTTTTTTCTTAAAAGAGGTTCGTCTGATTTTTGAAGTAACCATGTATATTGGCTTATAAGCTAGTCCCATATTTTTCTTTCTTTCTTTCATAATGATAGGTTCGCACCTACCTTGTTTGTGTAGCCTGAGGCCACCCATTCCACTGTATCATGTCTGATTAACTAGCTAGTAGCCTTTACTGCTAGGGTCTATTAGAAGGGGTTGTGGTCATTCTAGCTCTTCTTGGTCCTCTTTCTAAATCATGGATGAGAAGTCCTCTTTGAATATTTCTTCGTCTGTCATGTCTCCCCACTTGCTAAAAATCGTGGGTTTGGCTATCATTTAAACTGTCTAAGCAGGCTTGATTTCTTTATTACCTCCATAGATTTTAGGTGTTGGTGGGAGAAAGCCAATACAAAATTATTGGTTAAAGTTGTAATTCCCATTACTCATGTCAAGTACTTGAACCTTGGTTTTTTTTATTCAGTTGCTCACTTTATGTGGTTTTGATTGAGGTCAATTGAAGCGTGGAAAGGTAAACATATGAAAATGAATGGAAGGCTATGTCATTTATATGTATGTGTTGGATCTTATTATACTTTTCTTCCAACTTTGCATAAAAATGGAATGACTTCAGATCAGCATATAAGGTCACTTCTTTTCCTTCACGAGGAAACTTTGCATAAAAATGGAATGGCTTCGGATCAGCATATAAGGTCACTTCTCTTCCTTCATGAGGAAACTTTAGGAATTGGTGGAAGGTGGAAGGGACTACTTGTAATGCCTGAATCCAAGGGCGTCCTAGGAGTGGGTTATATGGCAATTCAAGGTCAAGTACTTGATAAGTAGTTTCTATCATGGTTGGTCCCATCTGCACTAGCAGCCTGACCATTCCTTCAAAATTCATTTCAAGGTCATTATATGCCCATATGGTGATACTCCTTACTTTATATATCAGGTTGTCAGAATACCCCAACTGTTTGATGAATTTCAAGGTATCGATGTTTAGACCTGCACCATTATCTATCAGCACCCGCTTGACCATTAATTGTGAACACCAACCTCTATGTATAGGTCTTGGTTGTGGAACATCCTTTGGGGAAGATCTTTCTTGGAAAAGACTAAATGATTGTTGGTCATTATTTTTCCAACCATGGCTTGGAGTTGATTTGGATCGAGGTCGTTAGGGATGGATGCTTCCAATGCTTTTTCAAGTATTTCCCTATGTGCAGTTGATAGTTTTAACAACTCTAGGATTGAAATTAAGGCATGAGTCCTCTTCAACTGGTCTACAATTCTATAGTCATTTGATGCCTTAGTTGTAGATATGGGTGGGGATCCTTGTATTGTAACTCTCCATCAACAAGTAGTTACATTGCAATAGTTGTCTCCACCTCATATAGTGACTACATTTTCCCTATTGTCATCTGCTTGTGAGAGGGTTCCTAGAACCATGTCACCATACGTGTAATTAACATTGTGGTACTCTTGTTCTTTTCCTTTCTAATTCCTTTTATTGTGGTTTGGGATTGGGTTGGTGTGTATTTGAAGGTCCTTGTTCTCAAGATGATGTTCAACATCTACTTCTCCTTTGTCTATCAAGTCTTGGATGTTGTGTTTGAGTCTCATGCGACTATTGGTCATGTGTACCTTTATCTTATGGAATTCACACGTCTTTCTTGTTATACCACAGTGTCTTGAAGCTAGGTTCCTCATAGTTCGGGCGATCATTTACCTTGATGAGGTTTTGCTATACTAGTTTACACATGACTATTTCAAGTGACTCTCCTAGTATTGTGAACTATCTCCTGGGATGATCATATTGTCTTTGTTGCCCTCCTTGAGTCATTTGTCAGTTGACTACCTGATTTTTCTTCGGATAGAAAAGTTGGTTGTTTTGTGTACCATTTTGGAACATAGGTCATTTGTCCCACTTGTGGTTTATTTCAAGGTATATTTTGTGCATTCCATAGGGTTCTCGCATCAACCACTCCATCATTTGTAACATTCTTGTTCTTTGCCCAAATTTTTGATTTATCATTTAAACTAGAGGGATTGTCTTTTGAGTTATTCAATTTAAGAACTCACCTTGCAATGAGTGCTCTCTCAATATGTAATCCCTTTTCAATTATTTCTTCAAAGTCTGTGAGACATAACATAGTGAGTTGGTAGTTAATCTTGGGTAGGAAATTTGAGATGAAGATGTCTACCAACTCCTTATCGGGATTGGGCCATTTGCATCAACTAGCTTCGTGTCTCCATCTCTATAAGTAAGAGTTAAAGGAATTTCATTGAATCTATTTGATTATGGATAAACTTGTGATTGTGATGTCTTGCTCTATGTTGAATGAGAAGTGGCTTATGGACTTGCTAGATAGTTCGTCGAAGGTTTTAATTCCTTGTGTCAGATGGGAAAACCACTCCATAGCATGACATATAAGGCTATGTGGAAAGAGCCTCATGAGGTAAGCATCATTGTTTTGTACCTCCATACATGATACTAAGAAGTCTCATACATGCTCTACTTGATCTCCTCTTCCTTTGTATTTGTCAAACTTGGGTATTTCAAAGTTTTTTGGAAAAGGTAGTGCAGTAATGGAACTATCAAATGGGAATGGACATGTTTCTTGAAGAGTGTAGGTCTTCTCCATTTTCCCTACCTGCATGTCTTCTATATTTTGTTCCACTACTTCTAGTTGTAGTTCTATCTCTATTTTTGGTACCTTTATTTGCAAGCCTTGTATGTAATAGCCTTGTTGTCCTACAATGCTTTGGTCATAAGCTGCATATAATAGGGGTATCAGACCTTGGTAGTTGTTTTAAATGCTATGTGTAAGAAGGGTTCACTCCTTGTTGTTGGGATGAATTATACTGAAGGTTACCCTATTGATGCATTAGCGGGACACCTTGTTGGTAGGATGAATTAGGAGGAGTGCCATGTAGCACACCTGGTTGTTGATATGAACTATGATGAAGGTTTCCCCAATGGTGTGTTGTCGGGTTACCTTATTGATGGGACGACTAAAAAAGGGTGCCCTATGGCACACCTTGTTGTTGGGATTAACTATACTGAAGGTTTTCCTGATAGTGCATTGGTGGGTTACCTTGTTGATGGGACAACTGATGAAGGGTGCCTTGTGGCACACCTTGTTGTTGGGATAGACTATACTAAAGGTTTCCTTGATGGTGCATTGGTGGATTACCTTGTTGATGGGATGACTGAAGAAGGGTACCCTGTGGCACTCCTTGTTGGGATTGATATGGAAGGGGACCTTTTGGTCCACCTTGTTGGTGGCATTGTTGATTTGGAAGGGGGCCATGTGGTCCACCTTGTTGATGGAACTGATTTGGAAAGGGACCTTATGGTCCACTTTGTTGATGATACTAATTTGGAAGGGGACCCTGTGGTCCACCTTGTTGATGGTACTGATTTGGAAGGGGACCCTGTGGTCCACCTTGTTGATGGTAGTGATTTGGAAGGGGACCTTGTGGTCCACCTTGTTGATGGTACTGTATGTTTTGGGAAAGGTCGACATTCAAAGTGCTTTGAGGTACATATTGCTTGGGAGGTGGATTGTTGTTTTATTGTATGTACTGGGATGGACCTCCTTGATACTGTTATGCCACTATCGCTTGTTCGATCTGAGTTGGTTTTATGTATTAGGGGTTTTCCTTGGTTTCACCACTATTTTGTAACTATATAGGTGGCATGTTTAGAATCTCTAGGGGTTCAGTTATCTGTCTTACAATTGAGTTATCCCATAAGGGAATAAGATTAGGATCCTTGAGGGCCTCCACATTAAAATCTACTGGTAGCTTAGCACCACTCTGAGCTAACTTGAAGAAGTGCGAATCTGGGTCCTTTCTCAACAATTTTTCCATTAGTTTGAGCACCTTTGGGTTGTTGGAATTTTCAAATAGCTCCTCATCATTTATCTCCTCCTTAGTATCTACCTCCTCTATGATTACTCGTTCTAGGTCCTAGTTATTTTGTTCTATCACCTCTTGTCATTTGTAGTTTAGCTCTTCCTCATTGAATGTGTCTCTATACATGGGTGCATTTTGGGGTGTTTCAAGGTCGCTTGGCCTATAGCCACATGGTCCACATTCATCATTCGTGGTGTTTACTGGTGGGATGTTGGCATTTTTCTTGTTCACTTCCATGTTCTTTCTATGTTGTGATCTTGTAGTTGTCATAAAAAACTGCCAAGCTTTTCTAAACATTTTCATGACTCCTAGCTATGAAATAAAAAAATGTTTTTGTTTTTGGATTTTGTGTTTTAAGGGAAATGAAATTTTCTTTTGTTTTTGGATTTTCAATGCATTATCTCTAAGGGTGGTTGGCCCATTGAAAAGTGAAAATAGAAATGGTCTAGTGTATTTAGATGGGTGTGGTATCTTCTCAAGATGTACCCTTTGGTGAAATTTATGGGAGGGTGGTTCTTTGAAAGGCAGAGTATGGATCTTCGCTTAAGGATTTTTCTCTTGCTGGATCTAAGGATTTTTCTCTTGCCATAGATCATGAGGGGTGTATATCTATTGCCACATAGGAGGTTGTAACATGGGTCTTCCAACTGCTAGGTGTGCTTTCTCTTCCTCTTCCTCTAAGATTTTTGTTGTGTTTCTCCACTAGTTGGGTGTTTTTTTTTTTTCAAACATGAAGGTTCTTAAATTACTAATAATATCAGTTTGGTCTCCTTCAATGAGTGTGAACAATGAGTGTGAGACTAAGTTGTAGGATCAACGCTACAAGGTTTGGTTGTTGAACTAGAGAAACTAGTCACAAATGGTCATACAGTGAAACTGTGGATGTTTTGGTATGGTTTGTTATGATGCTCAAGACCCTAAGGTTTGAGTGTTGTTTTGGAGGTGGAATTATTCTTGGAAGTCAAAATATTGAAAGGCCTGGATTGATATCTCACTTCTCCTTCTAGAATATATGTTGTAGGAAAGCTTACTTGAACTATCTATGAGTTCCAAAGTAACTATTGATATCTTAGAAGTGTGAGTGAGGGAATAATCTAGGTTTGTTTATTTTGATTATGTTTCCAAAAGTAGGATGGAATGGTGAAAGTGGATGAAGGACTATATGAATTATATGGTTTTCCAATTGTTTTTTCCTAACAAGGACCCTATAAGAAGCTTCAATTTATTTTTCCCAATTGTTAGTAGGATAGAGCAATAGCATTGGTTTCTGAGAAAAGGCGTCAAACTGTGAGCAAGAGCGGCCAGATTTTATCAACTGTGGCCAAGAATGAGTCAAGTGTGTGGGTTTTTATGAAGCAAATGTGAGTTGGAATAACAAGTGTGGATTATATGTGTTTCTAAAAGGAAGTCAGTTGAGCGGAAATGGCTTCCTATACTAATCTAAGTAGGGAAGAGTTACAAAAAATTTCATTTTAACACAGGTTTTAACAATTACGACAAGAGAAGCACATAGATAATAAATGAATAGAACAACAACAATGCATAATGTTGATGCCAAAAATTGACAAGGTAACAACCCTTTGTCGGAAACTCAGTTAAAGGGGGGACCTATTAAACTGAGTAACCTTCAGATTTTAAAGAAGTCGACTCTTCTATAACTGGGGTTTTAGAATGGGAAAATGAAGAAAATATAAAATAAAAGGATCTAACTAGGGTGATGTGCCAAGATTTAGATGTAAGGAATGATAGATCTATCTTGTAGATGCGATCTAAGGGTCTGTTTAGCAATCTGCTATGTTCCAAAATGAAAGAAAATAAAGATAAAAGTCTAAATGATTCACTCAATGACATAAAATAATATTCATACGCATTTACTGAAAAAAGGAGTCAAATACATGATCTAAACTAGAAAACTTGCATTGAATTTATAGAAGTTCTATAAATGAAACATTCAGCACCACAATGGAACAATAAAACTTTATCAAGAATTTTCAAGAAAATAGAAAAGTTGAACAATGGCGCAATCTGCAAGTCTTTACAATAATATTAAAGCGATAAAGGCCTAGTTCTTTAACCAATTTTTCCTATCAAAATTCGAACCCCTACTTGGATGGAAAAAGCAGTATTTATAATGAAACCCAACTCAAATAGCCAATAACAGAAAAGATCCTCTGATCATGAGCAATGATGCATTTAGCAATGATGTCCCCTTGTTGCAACTAAAAAGATTAAAGCCATGAATGAGGACACCCTAGAGTTAGATGCATCCCTTGCGAATGATGGTAGTTGTCCAATAGACCAGAGTGTTGACACGTGCAATTCACTCATGGCAAAAGTTACAGAATATGGCAGCTAGTGATAGGTTGTTACCTACTTAGTTCTCTTTCACGATGAAGCCTGTAGAAGATTGTGTGGCAAGTGATCCGGGCCAATGTTCATCCTTCCCCTTGAGTGATGAAAAACCTATGTTGTGAAGACACGTGAAGGTCTCCAAGCATATTGTGTTGAAGGTGGGGTCCACCAAGGAATCTGCACGGACTGATGCTACATGACATGTGGTTAGGGCTTGAAAGGAGAGCGATGCAAAGGGGCATTGAAGATTGTGAACTACTAACATGTGGAAGCATAACACAAGATTTTGAAAACCGAGAGAAGGAAACCTTGCAAGGAGCGCTCGACTGACAAGTGGTGAGATTCGCAATGAGACTTATCAGGGGCGTTTCGCCTGCACAATGAGGAACCCAAAAATTTCTAGCTTGTAGACCAGAGACTTATCCATTGGGAGGCATGATTAGAGCTTAGAGAGGGTGGTATGAAGAGGCAGCCATTCATCTTTAGATGCAGTCAATATGTCATGCAGACTTTCTTGTGCTCCATGCAAATCGATATATTCTTTATAAGGTAGCATCGACAATATACTGGCCCAAGACTCGAGTTGAAAAAGAAGTTGTGTGATCGGATGAGTGATGCTCTCAATATCTCCTGTGACAAGGGGCTGACTAAAACTATGAAAGGAAGACGCATCTTGTTGCTTCTCCTTGATCTTTTTTGCAATATTCTCCACCATGGCCATTGACTCATCTTCAAGAAATGGAGATGGTAAGCCCATTTGATTCAGGTGACAGAACTTGGCCCACATACTATTCTTGATCTAATCCAATTTGGTGGCACATTTGTTGGCATGGAGGATAGTTGCATGGAAGTGGATGAACTGGTTACTCATTTTAGTAGTGATCGTTCGATATTCATGCCAAGATTTCGTTTGGGACTTGATATGGCCTGTCCAATAATCTTTGGATCTCTAGAACTCTTTTAGTGATTGACTGAGGGAATTTCCTAATCCCCACACGAACCACTATGCCCAAGTCTCTTGCTTCTTCCATAAATCAAAGCATTGGCTATAGAGTTAGGCAAGAAGCCTTCACTCTTTCCCAATATGAGATATATAATTGTTGGGCTACCAGAAGAAAATCTATTTGATCAATAAGGGGTGAGGTGGAGTCTTTCAATAGGACAATCTCTACATTCTTTTTCTCTATATCACACGCTAGCTCCGCAACCTTTTGGTTTGTCATGGTGAGTTGTCCCTGTAGGATATGTGATTCCATGACCCAACTAGCTTCGGCCCGCTCCTTATTTGTTGCTTCTTGCTCTAGGGAAGACTTTATTTATGTAATCTCGTTCTCAAATTAGGCTTGTTGAATCTTGAAATCCGCATCTTTCTACTATATCTGTTGCTCTAGTTGGGTGCGTTGGTGATGAAACTCCTCATCCTTTTGTCTCACTTCTTGTCCCAACTTTGCTAATTGGTCTTGATACTCCTTATTCTTCTATTGCAGCTCAACGATCAAGTTAGGATCCTGGGATTGAAACTTTGCAAGTTCTTCTTGGAGATTTTCTTGTTCCATCTTCATTTGTTGGGATAAGCGCTTAAATTTAACCTCCCTAGCTTTTTCCTTGGTGAGCAAGACTTCGACTCTATCCTTTATGCCTTTCAGCTCTTCTTCCCTTGTCTTGAGGTTGGGCTATACTTAAATCAAGCCCCACGACATACAGGTTGTAGTCATCTAGTTGCATGTCTTCTTGTGGCTTGCTAACAGTTGGGTACATAGTCGCAAAATGTAGCGATAGTTGAGCTTCATTAAAAATTGTCTATACCCTTGGCTTTGTCGGCTTCTTAGCAATTTTAGCCTTTTTCCATTGGGCTCTGATTGCTCATGCTTGCCTAGTCCTATCACCTTCTGGTAAGAATTCAAAGGGTGACCTGATGAGTCCACCTTCGAAAGGTGCACTGAGAGGAAGGGAAAAAGGAAATGAAAGGGTGGTGGTACCGAGAGAATTTTTCTTTGGTACACTAACTGTTTGAGGTGAGAAACGAGGGATACTCCAATACTCTAATTGCGGACCAGTAGGAAGACTCAAAGGAAGCAGAGTCATGACATTTTCTATATGTTGGGAAGAGTGGATTGGCTTCGACATTGTGGTGGTAGGAGATGCATCGATGAAGGTAGTGAAGGTAGAGTGTGAGAGGCTTTGGGACGCAGAATGGTCCAAAGTGAATGGTGTGAGGTTCCATGGAGGAGTAAGGGAAAATGGTGCCGCATGATATAATTGTGCAAAACCCCCTACGGTCATTGAAACAAAGGCTAAAATACATTGGTCGACGCATAAAACAAGAGGTGTTGCGAACACAAGAGGGGAAACTAAGGTTTGTGAAACCAGAGAAGAGGGAGTGAAAGATACTTGCGGTGTGGGTGATTGTCATCCTTGGTCTATTTTTGGCTCTTCGCTTGCCTTGGGGTCCT